>PVJH01018459.1:0-45130 GCA_004026705.1 Nesogale talazaci | reverse complement strand
ATATTATTATTAATGAGGGGAAGTACAGATTGGGGACCCAAAGCCCATCGATAGGTGAGGTGACATCTTTTGCAGAGGGATTACAAGGAGGAGATGAGTCAGTTAAGATACAGGGTAGGAGCTATGAAATATGCAACCTTCCTCTAGTTCCCATGCTGCCTCCCACCCACTATCATGACCCCAATTCTACCACATAAATCTCCTCAAGTTCTTTAATGTTTCTTCCCCTCATCATCATGGTCCAAATTCAATCCTACAAATACAACTAGACCAGAGGATGTACAATGGTACAGATAAGAACTGGAAACACAGGGAATCCAGGACAGATAAATCCCTCAGGATCAATAATGAGAGTAGTGATACCAGGAGGGTAAGGGAAAGGTGGGATAGAAAGGTGGAAACGGATCACAATGATATATATATATACACATACATATATACATACATATATATATATATATATATATGCCCCCACCAAGGGGGACAGACAATAGAAGAGTGGATGAAGAGATATATTAGATAGTGTAAGACATGACAAAATAAGAATAATTTATACATTATCAAGGGGGGAAGAAGGGAGGGGAAAAATGAGGAACTGAAACCAAGGGCTAAGTAGAAAGAAAATGTTTGAGAGTGATGATGGCAACAGCTGCATAAATGTCCTCGACACAAAGCATGTATGTATGGAGTGTGATAAGAGTTGTACGGGCCCCCAATAAAATGGTTTTAAAAAGAAAAATAATAACTGTAAGGAGACCATGTCAAGTGCCAAATCTTTGGTCTACTTCATCTATAGCTAGAGACTCAATCTAGTGGATCGACTCCATGATGACATTTCTGCTGGAGGCAGCATTAATTTCAAGGTGACTCAATGGTAGTATTAGTTTAAATCTCTTCCTAAACAAGCCAGGTTAACAACAAGTGAATCTAAAATGATTGAATTGGCTTACATTTATCTTTGTTTGGCCACAAAAAATAAAGGTGAAATGCATAATCCCAGCTTCACAATCCAGTTTCTCAGCCATGTGTCTTAACTACTGTGGATAGAGGTAGCATGGAAGAGCAAGTGGTTGAGTGACTCTCCAACACACTGAAGTTCACCTTTCAACCCAGCAAGATATTGTGTCTGAGCCTTTGCTTGGGCTGATTATTTAAGGGAGTGTTTCATTGCTCTTTGAGGTAGGCAACTGCTGGCTAATGAGAAAGATACACTATGCCACCATTTAAGTGGATTATAGCCACATGCCACTTATTGGGCATTTTTGTAGCACAAAATTGTTCCATTTTCCTGAGGCACTTTTGAGCAAGAAGTCAGGCCGATAGTTCAGGCAACCTAGAGTCTTCCTTTGTGGCCTGAATGCGCAATACCTCTGTGTGCTTCTGCAAAGATATCAAGTGTATCCACCTGACATCCGGTGACTAGTGATGCATGGTTGGTGGGCGGGCTCAGCACTCACCAGTGCTCACTGCCATGAAGTCAATTCTGACTCACAGAAAATCTATAAGACAGTGTAGCATTGTCCCGGTGGGTTTCCTAGAGTGTAACTCTTTATAGGAGCAGCTGGTGGCTTTTCACCCTCATCTCATCTCACAGTGAGCAGCATAAGGAGGAATATCCTCTGTGTGCACCAGCACTGATGGGTTTCCATCATTGGCTTTATCTCTGCCACATGACCAACACATGTATGGGTTATTGCAATAACATGGGTGACTGGGGCAGGCAGAGGCAGCCTATATGTGCAGCATCCGTTCTTGATAAGGTAGCCAGGTGCCTTCTCCCTGGAGGGACAGCATATAAAAAACATCTTCCCACTCTGCTCTGCCTCTCCTCTCCTCGGGCATATGATTTCATCCCATGCCATGCCACGCTGTTTTGAATGGTCAGGCTTTCCTCCCCTTAGGTCTTTCACATGTCGTCCACATCATCCTCCATGGAGATATTCTCCTATTATGCCACTTTCCCCTCCATACAAAGCTGATGGCTAGACACGCTGCAAAGAGCTCTAACCACCATTAGGATTTTCACTAAACTCCTTTGGGAACCCACCTGCATGGTCTTTATTAAGACAACATTCTCTTAACGCTTGTCATCTACTTGCTGGCCTGGTGTTGATCCAGACACAACTTCTTTTCCCTTCCATCAATTTTCCATAAAACAAACAAGTAAACAATCATGAGATGGTTGCCATGAGAGTTTGTAAATTGAAAGAAAAGCATTGGTTTTGAAGAGGCAAGGTGATGTGTGGAGTGGCCTGAGTGCACACATAAATGCTTTGTGCCTTCAGATACAGCACGTGACCTCATTCTCAATGTAACATTTCTATTATGTGCCTTGGTGGGTTGTAATGGCAACTTTTTGATCTGAGAATTTAGGAAGGGCAGGCTTCATGACAATGACAAGGGAAGCTCATATTGGGACAAACTCTCAGTCACTACAAGGAGTCAACAGCAAGTTAGGAACTATTTTTCAAATCCCTCCAATAGAAGGAATGTTGAGGAGAACTTTCCAGCGATTCAGCATAGTGATTTATCTCACCTGGATAATTCTAATATTGTTACATGTGCAGGGACCCTGGGAGTGTAGTGAAACTACTGCCTGGACCAGCTAGAAGCTCTTTCATCCTTTGAAACCCTCATTTATTGGCTGAGTTTCTGGACTGTGCAATCCTGAATGCTGAGTGAGCTTGTATTGGCTTTCTGTGCTTAGACTCAGGAAAATCCTGAGACAGGTCAGGTGGTGGGAGGTAAATACTTCCATGGGTGGTGCCAAACTTCTCCTGCAAAGTGGGGGCTACAGGACAACTTGAGTATGTATAGGATGGGGGAGAGAAGGTGAAGAGAGTTATGAGTACATAAAACCAACTGCTGTTGAGGGAATTCAAACTCAGAACGACCATACAGAACTTCTCCATTGGATTTTCAAGGCTGTCATCTTTCATCGAGGAAGACTGACACATCTTTCTCCTGGTGCGTTTGGACCAGCAACCTTTTGGTTAGCAGCACAACAAGAGAGGAAATGCCACACGGTTGGTGGCCAATGAGTAATAATGCCAAGTTCAAAAAGAAAATCCATTGCCATTGGGTGCATTTGTACTCATGACACTGTTTTTCAAGGTTGTAAATCTTCACAGATAGTTTCATCTTTTTCCCTGTGATGCCTTTGAAACATGGACCTAGTGGTTAGTGATCCCACACTTACCCAATAGTGTTAAAAGGGTTCCTTGTCTTACTAAATCAATGTATTTACTCAATTTAAGGAGTTGGTTTAAGAAAGCAATATCTCTATATTGTGTGGGTGTTAAAATGTATTATTTTGGTGTTGAAATAACCTTTAGTTTATGTTTGGCTGTTTGCTTTTAGGGTAAAGTATACAGATGTTGTCAATCTTATCTATATCTCTTCCTGATCCTCACTTTATACATCTACTAAATCAATATAATGTGTGTGGGACAAGCAGCTAACAAGCTGAAGTGTATTCTCCAATTTGGTCATGTAAGGACTTGCAATATGGCAATGTGCATTTCAGACCACTACCACTTCCTTTATATATAAAATATGACTAATGACTTCCTTTCAGACATTACGGCAAAGTGTAAGCCTAGGACACACAAACATAAGTACCCATTAGGAAGTACACAGGAAAATTAGGAAATCTGTGAATCTACAGAGATAGAATGTACAAGTGTGGTCTCCCCATGCATAGGAATGCTTACATACTTCAGTTCTTTGATCTGAGTTTTAATGAACTGTAAGAGAGTACTTCATTTATTTGAGTCCTCTTCCTCCTCTTTTTATTATTTTCTTTTTTTCATCAATAGAGAATTTTCTGCAGTCTTATATTCTGTCCTTTTAGTTTATTATTATTATTATTATTATCATTATTATGCCAATCACATAGATTGGCACTTCAAAAGACAGACGTCTAATAGGTAAATTTGTGGTGAGACACTAGAAATGTTAACTGTGCTTCATTTTTTTAGAGGAAAGCCGTTGCTGGGATGAGGCAAAAGATGCCCATAAGAGGCATTATTGCATTGCCTCTGGTTGTGAAACGGCTCAGGAAAGTAAAGTTGATTCAATACTTTTAAAATTCCCTGGCAGTTACAGTTCACAAAATTATCTTTCACCTATTCATCTGAAACAATAATCACACTCCCAGGATTAGGTTTCCTGGACTAGTATTCAGTGCAACAAAGTCTACTGCAGGTGAAAAATGTATTTTGCTTCCCAATCAAAAAGATAATTTTTCCCCATATGGTTCCTGAAGCTGCCTTTCCCACAAAAGACAACAGCATATACAAACTATTAACCAAGAAATTTTGTAATGGAAGTAGAATCCACTAGTCTTAGGCACTTATATATACACCTTTCCATTGAATTCCTCCATATCTGTGTATTTGTTTAATTCTAGCAAGTTATCCAAATCTTTGAAATGGAACAATAACATAGCAATTGAATTTAATTAATATGGTATGTGACTCGGGTAAATTAAAATTCAAAGTAGAATAATAGAGAAGAGGGCTGAGCTCCGGTGGCATAAGTGGTTGAGTGCGGGACTGTGGCCCGAGGACTTGGAGGTTCAAATCCAGCAGCGCCTCTCAGGAGCAGCACTGGGTAGTGCCCACGACCACTAAAGGCAGTGATGCCACCCCCCCCAAAAAAATAAGAATAATAGAGAAGGTGTGTAAGTTGTTTTTCGATTGCATCATTTGGAGTCAACATTGTGCAGAAATTGTTTGCCTTAGTAAAGCGAAATCAATATGGGGATCTCAGTTTTCCCATCTGCTAAGTGAGGCTCCTCATAGCTTCTTCATACAGAACGACAAAAGGAGTACAAAACAATGACCACAGGATTTGGTTCTTAGGAGAAGTAGGGAATCAGTGATTATTTATGTATTATTATTATTGTTGTTGAGTAATATTAGCAATGAAGAATACTCCAATAATATGTAAGAAATTATATTAATACATTTAGCCCTGCTTCTTAAAAACACAGAACAAATTCCAGAACAAATCCTTGCCACTAGAATTGGTCTCTAGAGATATTGCCTAAGAGTATAATGTGCAGCTAAAACAATCAGAGGGACCCTTGTGGCATAGTGGTTCTGATCCAAAAGGTGCACAGTTTGAAAGCACCAGTAGCTCTGAGAGAGCCAGATAGGGCTTTCTACTTCCGGGAAGAGTTACAGTCTCAGAACCTTACTGTCCTCTAAGCTAGGCACGATTCCGCACGAACTCAGTGGAAGTCAGTGGGTACAAACTGCGTGACGAAGAGCTGGAAAACAAGCCTAATTAATAAGATCTGAGGCTTGATTTTTTTGTATGTGAGGGAGGGAGGAAATTTAAACTCTGACTCCATGGAACAGAATTTGTACCTGCAACTCTAGAGCGTAGCCTAGCAGTTCTGTGTAGAAAAGGACTTCTATCAATATAATTGTCCCATGCTGGATATTTCACAGGAAACAAAGTCAGTCATTCATCTACATTTCATAGAGGTGAAGAATAACATTTGCCTAAGGAAATTAGGTCTGTTACCCACCACTCGTTGATGAGGGGAGAAGTGAATGAATATTTCTGGAGTTCTTCTGCAAGGGAGAGAATAAAGGAAATTTTTTTCTTGCTCTTATGCACATTTTCCTGCTTTGTACATGTCAAGAATAATTGTTACATGTCTCAGAAGGTTGGGCTGATCATCCTGTGGCATGATATCACTTGCTGCTTCTGTGGCTATCCCTGGATATGCAAAGGTGAGTCAGACAGGCTGCGTGCTCTGGAACACAGGGAAAAGAGAGAAAGGTAGAGATGGCAACCAATGATTGCAACATGGTGAAATGTTAAGAATCAGCGGTGCCTAGTGCTATCTCAGCTCCCATATCAAAAACAATCTAGCCATTCTGTGACCTGGGTTTAGACCGTGGGAGAGAGCAAGCAGAAAGTGATCTTCCTCAGGTCTTTCAAATGGTGCACAGATTTTTTTGGCCTGGCAAGAGAGGCATGCACCACAGGCAAAATGAATCAACTGAGCAAAACTAGAGAAACATAGCAAAGAATTGGAATGTTCATGGGACAGCAGATAATCTAGTGATTGTGGCTCGAAGAGGTCATCTGGAGAAATACCGAGTTGTTCTCCTACCATGCATGGCTGAGCCCACCTCATTGAAAAAACAGTAAAATGAAAAGAAGCAGTAAAGAAGATTCCACATTCTTGAGGGACTGATAGTTTATTCTGAAAGTGTGGAAGATAGCTTGAGCAGGTCAAATAGAGGTAAGGATAACAACTTGGGGCATGTCACAAAAATATTCCAGATGAATGGGTGGAGAAGAGATGACCAGATGCACAATGTGAGGGAATAATAAATAATGGCTGGATGATTGCACCCTATTTACACATATTTCATGGGGGAAAATGGAGTGAGTTGAAAGGAATCAGTTCAAGATTGGGTTTTGCCTTCTTTGGACAATCATACATTCCCCTAACAGAAGGGTCACAGGAAGGGTCAACCAGGGTGCAGCATAGCACTGATGAAGTGGACAATATTCCTCTGGTTCTTTGAGGCTTCCACACTCCATGCTGTAATGGTTCTGGTTAGATCAGAGCATGTATACTGCTACAAATAAGAGCACATTGAATCTAGATCAGATACCTCCCTCAGGTGCGTGGGAAGAAGGAGGAAGGGGAGGGAAGGGATCAATTGCAATGATTGACACATAAGCCCTCCCTCCCCCATGGGGGATGAACAACAGAAACATGGGTGAAAGGAGACAGTGGGCAATGTAAGATATGAAAACAACAAAGATTTATTAAGGGGGCATGAAGGTGGGAAGAGAAAAAGGGAGGGAAAAAGGAGGAGCTGATACCAAGGGTTCAAATAGAAAGTAAATGTTTAGAAGATGATGGCCGCATATGTATAAGTATGCTTGATACAATTGATGTATGGAATGTATGAGTACTAAAAGTCCTCAATAAAATAATTTTTTAAAAAATTGAGTTTTGCTTTTAACTCACTACTTTATCCCAGGTCACATTGTTTCTAAGAGTTCTTAATGCTCTCATATTCTCTGACTCAAATAGTCTGACATTGGGCTGCTCAGTATGTATTTACTGCATTTATTCCTCTACTCCCTGAATTTAAGAGATCAATGTAAACATTGCTTTTGAATTCACAACTTAAATTTGCATGTCATTTTGATCTTTCTTAGCCTGCCGAATGTAGCTCCTCCTATTAGATTCGCTAAAAACAATTTTTGTCTTTTAAACGATGAATACTTTTTTTTCCTTCTCCATTTGACCCTTCCTAAATGACTGGTAA
This sequence comes from Nesogale talazaci, assembly GCA_004026705.1. NCBI lineage: Eukaryota > Metazoa > Chordata > Mammalia > Afrosoricida > Tenrecidae > Nesogale > Nesogale talazaci. The sequence goes on along the minus strand of PVJH01018459.1, from coordinate 37,820 downwards.
AATGTGTCTTTCTTGATTCTAATTAATAAAGTCCAAGTATTCAATTAACAAAATGTATTTTTAAACACTTGGACCAGTTTCAAAGCAAAATTCTGCTATACACAATTTCAGACCTCCACCAGGAATTATCAGCTGATGTGCTGACATAGTACATGCATATTTACTTTTGTTATTCCCTCAAATGCATGGTTGCCATGGAGATCCATGTAGTGCCTCTGCTACCAAGGGACTGAAGCTCTTGATGGCCAAAGGAAGAAACAAAATGTAAAAAAGAATCAACGGATATTGCTGGGAATGCAAAGTCATTTTTTTTTCAAGTACTGCCACCCAAAGAACCACAAATTATCTCTTGAAGTTATAGGGAAGGAAGGCCATAATCCAGGAAGTCACTCAATTAGGAGTGGCTCTCAATTGATTCTTTAACAGGTGGAAAGATAGCATGGAACTCCCCTCTTTTTTGTCTGGTATTATTTGAGTGCCTGCTCAAAGCTTCAGGGGACTTCATGCCCCACAAGGGAAGAAGCCTAAGGAAGTTTTGTCCAATAGTTCATGCTCAGTTCTTGGAACAGCACTCAGTACAAAATCAGAGTTCAGCACATTTGTGAAATCCACAAATACATAGATGGAAGCAAGTTTCAAGTGGAGCCTACAACCCAATAGTGTGAGTCTCTGTTGGAATAAAGAGAGCAGGCTTCCTGACTCCTATGTGCATGCAAATCACAGGGAATGCCTTGAATATGGCCCACCCCTAAAATGTTTTACTCAGTAATTATAGGATGGGGTTCAGAATCCACTGTTGTTGTTACTGTTGTTGTTGTTGTTGTTGTTGTTGTTATTGAGTACCCTTGAGCCAGGTGTGACCCATTATGACCGTATGCACAATAGAATAGAACACTGCCAGTTCTGGGCCAATGCTGGGCTGCTCTCTCTCATAGAGGAGCCTCCTCTTTCTCATGCATCTTCTACTTTACCACACACAATTGCCTTCTCCAGGGACTCATAGTTCAATGAGCAAGTGTGAAATGAAGCCTTGTCATTCTTTCTTCCAAGGAGCAGTCTGACAGCACTTCTTTGGGGACAAGCTCCATTCATAGGTGTTGGGTACCTGTTCTAGATGAGATTACAGAAAGATCTCCTTGAATCATTTTATCAAAAGTTCAAGATTCTAACTGTGAGTTATGGATGCATAATACTGGAACTTTTGGTTGGATTTCTAATTAGAGTTCTCTTCTCAGGGAGAAATATAAATGTCAATGATTTTTTTCAAAGTAGGTGGATTCCAGGAATATTATTTGAATTATGTTGGATTATTATGAATACAATAAAATTATTTTTATTGTTTTATATTTGAGCCTTCACCTCCCCACTAAGAAGACTACTGCTGCTAGCAATAATATGCCACTGATGATTTTAAAAGAAAAAATGAAACAACTGACAATTTCAGCAATAACGTTATCTTAAGTTTCCCATGGAAACAACTAGCTTTCAAAAATTAACAACCTGATTAGTCTTGCATACCATTCTAGACCCAAATTAAATTTCCTGGAGAGTCATTAATAAACATTCTTTACAAAATGTATTTGCAAAATAATTGCTAAATTATGTTGCCTATTGAAGATAAAGAACCTACACTCACTTACTTATTTTCAAGGAGATAGCCTTTGTTTTTCCCAGGAAAAATAGTTTCCCCTTAATCCTGTTGAATTACAAAAGCAATATTTCCTAGTTAGAACCATTGAAATGGTCTAGCGTAGTGCTTAGAGAAATGGGTTAAGCCCATGGTTTCTGATGGACTCATTCTCTCGATTTCACATCACAGAGGAAATATGGTTTTATAAAAAAGAACAGCTGATATTTTAAACAGTGTGTGCTGTTTAATAAAAATGGCATAGTATCACAAAACTGTGGCTACACAGGGTGCTAGGGTGGAAATTTACCTTCTGTAGAAGTAAAGCCAAAGAGATGTACTGAAAGCCCAGGAATGACAGATGGGGCAGAGGTCCAAAATCGCAATGGGAATGTTAGCTGCTGCACATATCAACTATAAAAGAAGAGTGTTTTCATAGGACTACTACAGGAACTAGAGTACAAAAAAAATTTTTGGCTAAAATACAGGAGAACTAAAGTAGGTATCTGATATGGGGTACTACATGGGTATTAGTAGATTACAGTTATGTTGGATTGCATGATTTTTTAAAGGTATGCGATTACAAATATACATGGTTTTAAGTACACACCCTTAATCACATTGCATGCTTCTGGGGGAACATATCATTAAAACTTCTTTCTCTAGCATATCTTTTCCTGGGTATCAGCTGTAAGGATTTGTCTATAATGCTATATATCAAGACCCTTTGGGCATAGGCTATCACGCCCTACATCTGTTTGCCCATGGAGGTAAGGCCCCCCTGGGAGCAGGCTGTCACATCTTGTCTCTGGACAGTCACACACAGAGAAGAAGATTTCCCTCGGGGTATCTAGTTAAATCAGTACAAAGGTGAGGCACAAGAGAGAAAAACTGCTTTAGGAAAGACAACTTTAAAGTTCAACCTGGACTCCAGGCTCATGTCAAAAGTTAAGTCAGAGATAATGCTCCCCTTGGAGGCTGCTTTTTTTTCTCATACCAAAGATTGTTGACTTTCACCTCGTGGTAATCAACCATTCTTTCATCAAGACTTTGCCCTGAATGTATACAGCCTGGAGGTTTTTGTACTTGATGAAATTTCATAAGTTGGTCCTATCTCGTCTTTGTGGATTTGGCAGAGATAATTTTTCCCCCTTTATGCTTTCTCCTGACAAGGCTAAACCACTTTTTCCTGGTTTGGCCATTCTTGTTATGAGCACTTCCCACTGGTCATATACAACACAAACAGCATCAGTAACCTCAAAAAAGGAACACATCTCAGAATGAAAATAGACATGCTTATCCAAAAATGGTCAAGCAACAACTGGGATCAAGTGTGAATAACAAGTGGGAATCAAGTGTGAATACCAAGCAGAAGGTATATGTGTTTCCAAAAGAGTAGTTCTTCCAAAATTCAGGGCTGCCAAAAGCATTAATATCATCACATTTTTGTTATTGCTTTTAAAATGAAATTTATAAAGAATCATTCATTTACAGCCCATTAAAACACTTTAAAAACTTTAAGTAGCTTATTAAGTTGAATGCAAACCAAATTTATTTTAAACTTCAAATAATGATACATCGACACATCAATGCCTAGGAACAATGGACCCTGAAGGCACATATGTGTAATTAATACTCCCATTTCCTCCAAAAGATTCAAGGCTTGTTCTATATTCTTTCCTATGTCAACTTGCATATAGTCCTAGCAAACCAAAGCCCATATAAATATGACTGTAACCACTTCTTGGGTTTGGCAACAAGTTCAGAGTGGGTAAACCACCTTTCAATGCATTAATTACACAGTTGGTTTAATCATCGCTCAATTCTAATCCTCATTCAATTATATCACTGTTCTCAAATACGAACTAGATATAAGACAGAAGAAGGCTTATAAGGATTGATAGCGACCAGTGAGTGGGGTAAAGACTCTGGTAAATTTGTTTGATCCAGATTCTAAGAAATAGAGATGAAGCAAAGATAAAGAAGAGCATGCACAAAGAAATTCCAGTGAGGACTTTGGAGAACTGTCTGTTGAATTATGGGTAATGACCAGAAACAAAAGTGTTGGCTGAGTGGGTGCTGGGGCAGTTCTGTTGGAGGAGAAATCAAACTTGGGTTGAAATTATTACTAGGTTAAAATAAAAGCTTTGAGAATCAAAATAGTCTCTCTCTCTCTCACACACACACACACACTATATATATATATATATACATATATATATATATACACACCCATGAACCACTTTTAAGAGAAAAAATAAATTAAATCATAAGGATGAAAATGACAACCTTTAGAAGAATCTGCATCAGTTTTTATGTCTCGACTTATTTGCTCATCAGGGTTGATTGTCAAGGGTGACACACATGTAAACAAATGTCCTGTCAAATAACATATGAGGCACACACAGATGCTGAGGGAACTGTTTTGAATTAAGATGAAGGGCATTTGACATTAGAATTGAATTTGTGCCCACGAAGAGCATCTTAAGTTCGATCTTAGAGGCAATGGGCATAATACAAAGGATGTTTGGCTGGGGAGTGCACTGACCATGTATTCAGTTCAGTAAATGGCTTGGTCTCCATCAGCGGTGGTGGCTAAGAAAGCCTGGGGTCTCAGTGGGAAATTGTGTGATGGAATCGGAGATTAGGTGGAAGAGAGGACCAACACTATGCCCACAAAGAGCTTAAAAACACTAACAAAACTAAATATGTTAATTTTCTCTTTGTGGTGTCACATAGGTGTTTCAGTTTTTTTTCTCCCTGTGGTTCACATTTAAAATAGGATTTTCTTTGTTTTTAGAAAAAAACGGAAAAAAGATGTAACTTCTTTTGTTTATTGAGTAACATCATTGAGCACCCTTTTCCGCCCCCCCCCCCGCCCCATACCACCCCAATAAAATGAGAAGATGCTGTTCCTGATACTGCTGCCAGAAAGATGTTTCTTTCCCACAGGGCCTAGAGGGAAGTGACCCTGCTGGAACAGGCCAAATGACCCTGGCCTCTGGAGGGGTGGGGTCTCTGACCTAGAGGCTGCTGTAGCCTCTGAATAACTGCCAAGATGCTGCTGGAGTTCCCAAGAGAGAAACCCAGCAGGTCTGAGAAAGATGAGGAGGGTTTGTCAACATGCTCAGAATTATTTATCAGGGCAGAAACAGTGCTCACAAACCACTGCAGTGGTGATTAAACTCCAGCAATCAGTTTAATGACAGCTAACATACTGAAGAATTTAGCACAAAGCAGCGATCGTTTTCATCATTTCCCCCCCACGACCACACCCTCTCCGATTCCATAATTTAAAGGAACTTCACTCTTTTATTCTGACAGCTACACACAGTGCTAGATCAGTCAAGGGCCCGGCTGAGAGTATTTTAGAAAATCAAATTAACGTAATTGGAGGAGAAAGTGTGACTCCCTGGGTGTTACAAATGGTTTAGGGCTCCCCACATGATGTTAGACACCTGGTTACACATTGGGCAGCATTCTGCATGTTCACTAATTCTAAACCACCATCAGCTGGGTTTTCTAGTGTCATAAACAGTTATAGTCTCAGAAACCCACAGGGGGTGGCTATTAGTCAGAATTGACTCCATGGCAGTGAGTTTGAAATTTTGGAACCAAGATGTTGGTGTCTCTAAGTCACCTGGGAATCCCTCAGACGCCTAGGTCTTTGTTACGATGCCTACAACAAAGGTCAAGGAGACAACTTATAAAATTGCCTACAGAGAAGGTCACCACCCAGGGGTTGAAATTAGAGTGAAGGAAGGTGGTCCCAAAGTGACATTGCAGGAATAGAGTCTAAACCAGAACCAATCATTACACTCTTCAAATTGCTGCCCCTTACCTTCCTGAGGACTCTTGCTAGAACTTCTCATTGCCCAAACCCTACCATAAATCATAGGTTGAGGTAGGTTCTTGACAGAGGCAGAAAAAGCCACTGGCTTAAGTCCAAAATACCAAAAGTCAACTCCAGTTCAAGGTTCTTGCTTGCAGAAGCAAGCAAGCTTTTACACAGTGTTCACTTATAATGGAAGCAAACCATGTCCTTGAGAAGCTCCCATCATGGAGCTTCGTTGTTGATATTAGATGCCAAATAATTGGTTTGGATTTGTAGCAAGCCTTTGGTAACCATAATAAAACACCACCCCGTCCTGCAACATCCTCACAATTATCCATAAATTTAAGTCTGTTGTTGCAACCACTGTATCAACCCACTCTATTGAAGGTGTGACTTTTTGTTGTTGTTGCTCTTCTACATTACCAAGCATGATGTCCTTTTCTACAGACTGGTCTCACCTGACAACATGTCCAAAGGATGTGACACTAAGTCTTGCCATCCTCACCTCTGAGAAACATTCTAGCTGTATTTTGCCCCAAGATATTTGTTTTTTCCGCTGTCCATGGTTCTTCCAAGATTCTTTGCCAACACCAACATTCAAGTGTATTGATTTTCCTTTGGATTCCCTTATTGAATGTACAACTTTCATATGCAAATGAGACAATTGAAGATACTATGGCTTGAATCAGGCACACTCATTCCTCAAAGGAACATCCTTACTTTTCAACACTTTAAAGATTTCTTGTGCTGCAGATTTGCACAGTGCAATCTTTGGTTTAATTTCTTTATTGCTGCTTTCATAGTCATTCATTAAATCTTTGATGGCTGAAAACTTCTCCCCACTTATCATGATGCTGAATACGTTGGTCCAGTTGTGAGAATTTTGATTTTCTTTACATTGAGTTATAATCTATACTGAAGGCTAGTCCTTGATTTTCTTCTGCAATTGCTACAAGTCCTCTTTCTGCAAGCAAAGTTGTGTCATCTGCATGTTTGTTAATGAGTCTTCCTTCAATCCTGATGTAGTATTTCATTCATTTAAGCCAGCTTCTCTGATTATAAGCCCCACATACAGATTGAATAAATATGATGAGAGAATAGAAAACTGACATCTTAGAGTATGTGGTATTCCCTTGTTCTGTTTGTACAACTGTCTCTTATTCAATACAAAATCAAGTATTTGCACAATTAAGTATTCTGGAATTCCATCTCTTCTGTAGTTTATTATGGTCCACACAGTCAAATGCCTTTACATTGCCAATAAACCATAAGTAAATATCTTTCTTGTATGTTGTGCTTTCAGCCAAGATCTACCCGATATCAGTATCCTTGTTATCAGTATCCCTTGTTATTTGTCCTCATTTGAATCTGGCCTGAACTTCTGGTAGTTCCCTTTCACTGATATGGATCTCTTCCAGTGAGATGGCCAAGTAGTTGTCTTTCAAATTTCCTGGCATACATCAATAAGTGCTTCCAGTGTTCATTAACCTGCCAAAATACTTGAATTGGTATTCTGTAAACTCCTAGAGCTTTGCTTTAGACTAATACTTTCAACACCACTTGGACTTTTTCCTTCAGTCCCATTTTTTCTTGTTCATATGCTATTTCCTCAAGTGGTGGGATGTCTATTAGTTCTTTTTGTTAAAAAGGCTCTGGGTATTCTCTTCATCTTGTTTTGAAGGTGTGCTGCATCATCAAATATTTTGCCCATAGGATCTTTCAATATTGTGTCTCAGGGACTGAGGTTTTTTCCTTGAATTCTTTCAGTTTAAGATATGCTGAGTATGTTCTTTTGGATTTGATAATATATGCACTTTCACATTTCGTTATAATATTTGACTTTGTCTTCTAGGACTGTCCTTTGGAATTTTCTGTTCATCTCTTTATCTTCTTCATTTCTTCCATTTACAGTCACTTCCCTTTGCACTATGATTACGAACAAGTTTCAGAGTCTCCTCTGACATCCACATTGATATTTCTTTCCTTTCCTGTCTTCTTTAGGACCCTTTGGTTTCTTTATGAATGATAGTCTTGAAGTCCTCCCACAGTTTATTAGGTATCAGTGTTCAGTGTAGCAAATCTATTCTTGAGATGTTTCCACAATTCAAGTAGGATAGATTGAAAGTCATATTTTGTCTCTAATGTATTTATTTTAATTTTCTTTATCTTCAGTCTGAACTTACATATGAGCAGTTGGTGATCTGTTCTATAACCAGTCTCTAGCCGCCTTTCAGTTGCTGATATTGAACTTCTCCAGTGTGTCTTCTCACAGACATTGTTATTTTGATTTTTTGTATTCCATATGGAGAATTCCACATGTATAATTTTCATTTACCATTTTTATTACTGAAGAAAGATATTTGCTATGAATACGTTGTTAGTCTTGCAAAATTGTATCATGTGACTGCCAACTTCATTTCTATCATTAAGATCATTTTAACACTATCCATTTCTTTTTGGTGCTACTGATTGCAATTCAATCACTAATAATTAGGAACACATATTGATTGCATGTTTGATCAATTTCAGACTGAAGACATTAAAAGAATTGGAAAATTCAAACCCAGTAACCGAATTCTCCATGATTTTAACTCATTGTGACTGTTTTAGTCTCTCTGGGTAGACTAGAGAAACAAGTATATAGACACTCATATGTACATAAGAAATAAGTTCATGTACAAGAGCAATTGAATATAACATCCCAATCCAGTCCATATTAAGTTCATAAGTCCAATATTATCCTATATGTCCAATACCAATCTCTAAAGTTCTCTTCAGACTCACAAAATACAATATGCCAAATGCAGGAGGAACACAGACCAATGGATTGGAAGTCTTATGGATCCACTGGCTGTGTTAGCATCTCACTGCTGGCAGGAGTCTCTTGTGGCTGCTACAACTCCAGAGTTCTGGTTGCATTAGGGTAGTTCCATGTGGCTGTTCCAGTTTCAAGGGCATAGTGGCATGTGTGTGGTCAGAACATCTCTCATGTCTTAAAAACAGGGATAGTCTGTCTCCTGCCTCTAAGGAGGAAATCCCAGATTTCCAAGGAGAAGGTCATGCCCACATAGAGGCCTTATTGACTAATGCAATGACAGACTAGTCTCTACCTCTTTATTAATAAGCCTCTCAAGTCCTAAATGGACACCAGGTTATGTAACTACCACAGTGACACACCCTAGAACAGGGCAGAACGACCCATGAGTTGAAAAGACTGAAATTCTTTATGGGAGTAGAAAGATCTGTATCTCCTGAGGAGATACTGGTGGTTTCAAACTGCTGGCCATTCAGAACCCAACACATAACCACGATGGCATCTGAACTCCGATTTAGAATTAGGAGATTACTAGATCTTAAATGTCAAACCATTGAGAATCCAGGAAAGTTTAGCTACCACAATATTTAAGTTCAAAGCATACTATCCAAGGGCCTTTCTTTTTATAATACCACACACCAAAACTATTGATATTGAGTTGCTTCCATCTGACAGTGATTATCCCTAGGTTTTCAGAGACTATAAATATTTTGAGGAACAGATAGTCACATATTTCTCCTGAAAAGTGACAGGTGAGTTTGAACTGCTGAACTTTTGGTAATTGGCACAGTGTCTAACTCCTTAATTTCCACAGTACTTACTTTCAATAGCTGTATTTTGAGAATGAATTAAGTGGGGGGAAATGAGCAAATTGCTCAAGCTGAGAAGCCGGTTTCTTATTTAAGATATGAGTCTACAGCTTCCAGTATTACAGAGCTGTCTGTTTCCCATTCTATCATAGATAATCAAGCTTTCTTACATCTGTAATTCTGAATTATCAGAGGAATGCAAAGAGTTTAATCCTCCCATGGGTTATGGGGTTGGTGAAGAACATTGAAAAGACCCTAAACCTCCAGAAAAGCAAACAAATCTGTCTCGCAAGAGATACACTCCGAATGCTCTTTAAAACACTAAATGAAATTTCATATACTTTGGACATGATGTCAGGAATAAGAATTCCCAGGAAGAGGCAAGCTGGTAGAGAGTCATTAAAAAAGAGGAACGCTTTTCTGAGATGGATTGACACAGTGGCTACCACAATGGGCTCAAGAAAAGTAATAATTGTGAGGATGGTACAGCAATTAGGCAGTGTTGCCTGCTGTTCACAGGGTGGAATGCTACCTGGAAGGTCAGCATTTCCAGACCAGCAACTACTTCACAGAAGAAAGACGATACTTTCTACTCCATTAAACATGTAAAGTGTCAGAAATCCACAGACTGTTCTGTCCTACAGGGTCACTATGGGTCTGAATTGACTCAGTGTTGTTTTGGTTTTAAACATTTTTTTTTTTACAAAAGCAATGAAGTGAGAAAACAGAAGAACCATAAATTGGGTTGGATTAGGACATGAGTAAAAAAAAAATCAAGAAACTTTTTATTCAACAATGGGCTTATCTATAGGAACAATTATGACATGAGAGGGTGCACTCCAAAATGGGAAAAAAATTCCCTGTACACAAACCTTTCATGGTAAGTATTTTTTCCCACTAGGCAACCATTGAGAAATTGGCTCTGAGTTAGTGTACTCAGTGGCTTCACCTGGGGAAGTTTTCTCTGGTCACTGAATTTTTTCGTAAAAGCAGTTTCACTGAAACCCCATTTTTGTGATAGCCAATATAAGAGAAAAGTGTGAAGCTATGAAATTTTGTTTCTGGCTTTGGAAAAGTGCCACAGAAACTGTTCTGAAGTTGAACACAGCTTACAAGGACAGCACTAGGGGAAAAACTTAGATGTATGAGTGGTTTTCTCATTTCAAAAAAAGTGAAATATATGACAAATGATCGATGACATCTCATTCTGGACTTACGTCAATTTCCCAAATGGGTGAAAATGTCTACTTGTAATGAACTTGGAGTTTGTTTAGCCAGTTTACTCAAGCTTTGTATTTAGTGGTTCTGAAAAGACTATGTAACTGTGTGAGATAAATGAGGCCTGAATGTGGTAGATGGAGCACAGGTTTGGCCACCACAGCAAGGCACCTGCTCACACAGCCATCTCAGTGTGCCAGTTTAGGGCAAAAAACAGCCTGCCTCTCTTGCTCCACACACTTGATTCACCTGATTCCACTCCGTATGACTTCTTTTTTCTTCTGCCAATGAACAGGGACATGAAAGGACAATGATTTGATGACATAGAAGAGGTGAAAGCAAAGAAACCAACAAGGGAGGTGCTGCCAACCATCCAAGCAGATGTTTGAAAATTTTTCCCAAGAATAAAATCACAGATTTGACAAATGTATTTAGTGTAAAGAAGAGTGCAATTAAGATGGTCAGGTTGTTTTGTTAAAAAAATTAAACACATATCTTTGGAAAAAAATTCCCCGTTGGGCCAGGGACACTTCCTTCTATATATTGAAAAGGAGATTCAGTTTAGACAATCTATTTTGTTCTACAATAAAGGAGTATACATATGCTTATCCAAGGGAACAAAATGGAGGAATTTTCTTTCTTTCTTTAAAAGGTATCCTGTTAGTATGACTACCTGTGAGTTCTGTATAGATGATTGCAAGCTGTAATATATTTTCTCAGGTGGTTCTTCCTTTTTCTATCAGAAAGCAAAGTCTTAAAACCAGTGACTGTGGCTTATATCTGGCTTGGGATGCTAACTGCTGTGTGATTTTTGTATTTCTTTGTCCTGTTTTGCTTTGAAAGGCAAGCTATGTGAATTTTTTTCCTTATTGAAATTTCTTTATTAGCTCATCAACTTTATTTTGCACAATTTGAGAGTGGCGTTTGCTTGATTTTTTCTTGGCAGAGTGAAGTTAGAATGGGCACAATGCCTTGAATACTGATTTTGAGAGTTATAAATCAGTTAGTTTTCAAATGCCTTTTGAAACAGTTACCACAGCCATTCTGCAAAGAACCAGAGAGTAAATATTGAAGTTTTGTGGGCCATTAGCTCTTTGTCACCGCTACTGTAACTCCATGTGGTAGCACTTACAGGACCATATGGAGATAATGGGCAGGACTGAGTTCCCACAGAATTTTATTTATGGATACTGCAATTTGAATTTTATATAATTATTCCTCTTGTTTCATTTAACGTTTAAAATGTGAAACTATCCTGAAATCACAGGCTGCACAATGTGGCCGATAGGCTCTCACTTACTGATCACTGTTGGGGGTTATCGTTTGTGTAAGAGACCAAGAAGGACACTTGCCAGAGAAGATGTCCTCAATGTTGCCCTTCAAAGAGAAGATGAAAAGGGATTAACAGCAGCAACAAAAAGACAAAAACGTTCTTCGTCGTCATCGAGGCAGTTTTAAATCACAGGGACCCTTTCGGGAAGTGTAACCCTTTGAGTTTCCAAGGCTGTGAATCTCGGCTAGTGCAGACAGTCTCATCTCTCTCCTAAGAGTGGTTAGCAGACGGCAACTTCTGCCCTTGCAGTAAGCAACTGAACTCATAATCCATGAAGAGGCCAACAGTGAGCCTTTATATAAAGGGCAGGAACTAACACGGTGGGTCCTTGTATTCTGTTATCTATGTTTCCTCAGTTTCTCTTCCCAAATCCCTGGAAAAGACAGCCTGTCTCCTTCCCCTCCAGGTAATCTCTGAGGTTTCACTGTCAATCTGATGTTTGGCACTTACATAAATAAACTGTATGGTCAGCTCCTTTTAGGCAAAATACCACTTTTTAAAATGAAAGATTATTTTTAGGGATCTAGGGTCATCTTCATCATGACGTTAGTGTCTTAAAAAAAAAAAAGATCAAGCCAATGTAAATAGCTACCAAAGAGTGATAAACGTTTTACTTAAGGATTTCAAAAAAAGCTTCCGTCCTCAAGCTGAGTTACATTTGTAAAGCCTTATAAATTTCTCAGGTACAAGCACAGCAAAAACAATGATACCCAAATCTCTGAGGGTAAAATTTTATAAGTTTCCCTATAGCTTCAAACAAGTAGTCTCCATTGAGCACTCCTGTTTTAAGTGCGTATGATCCTCCAAATGTATTATATATTAAGATGCTGTGCAGCTTTATCATTACTCTTTAATGTTGCATAGTGTTATTCCTTTGTGTGTATGTACTTTAATTTGTTTATCCATTCATCCATTGATGACATTGAGTATGTTTTCATATTTTTTTCTATTAGACACAAACAAAGCAATGCATATGTCTTATCTGAAATGCTTGGTTATTTGTATGTCTTCATGTTGCAGTGAACACAGGTGTACATACACGTATTCATGTAACCAACTCTTATTCCCTTAGCATATACTCACCTAGCTGTTGGGTTACTGGGTCATGGGCTATCTCTATTTCTGATTTTAGAGTCAATACTGTTTCCCTAAGTGGTTATAAATTCCATTGAAATTTGCTAGAGCTTTGTAGCTATAAAATGAAATAAGAGAAAAGGAATTAACGATAATCAAATGCATATATCTATGGACATCCACATATTTCCTTCTTTTTAGCCATCCATTCATTCATCCAGCTCTTGTCGACAACTGTGTATCTAAATCTAGAGAGAAGGGAAGGAACCCTGAATTCTGATTTGTGTATGATCCTGCATTGTTAGTGTTGGAAACCAGGAATGTGTTAGAAAAATAGATTTTTTTAGGCAAAACTGAACATCTAAATCAATGTCTGCATATTTGGATGGAAGCTAGGGAATGATGTGATCATCTTAGAGCTAAAGGGAATTTTATTTCTTTGTGAGAAGAATGAGTTTGGGGTACATAAAGTAAAAGACAAAGGGACAATTAGTGGTGAAGCTGTGCCCTAAGGAACAAGTGAAGTGTCATGGGGAAATTGCAGTGGAAATGAGGTGTATTCAGTGAGACTTGGTACTAGCTGGAAGTGGGGGGATGTCATAAGCATTTTCAATTCCTTTGCTATATTCAAGTTTGAAATTTTAAGACATATGGTTCAATTCTGGGACATATGAGACAATGGCCTCCCCAGGCTTTGGTTTGTTTGACAACAATTAAATATCTAACCAATGAAAGACAGGCCAGGGGAAAGTGTGTGTGCTTTGTTTTGTTTTAATAATCTAGTGATTAATTAAATATCCTGTTCCTAAGTGAACCAGACTCAGTGCTCAAACTTTACTTGGGCAAATGTTTAGACTTGCCAAGTTGTTTTAGTCAGATTTTGTTTTAGATTCTTCAGCTAACAAGCTGCAGCTTTAAAGAGATCCACTTGAAATCCAAGAATCTATCTGGAACAGCAAAGGCATTCTTGTGCCTTAATATATTTTGAGTGTAAAATATCCTTACTATGTAACACTCAATCTTTGATAACAGGTGTACATTGAGTGGAATATGATTATAAATAGTATAGTTTATAATTTTACTTAGATTTTTTTAATTATCATTATTTATAAGCAAATTATTTCTGTCCCCCCCCCCATTATCTGACTGGAAACAAGGAAGCAAACAGTATAGGTTTTATTGTGCAAATTCCTTAAATTCACACAGGTACAAAGGCCAAAACAAAACAAAACAAAACACAGAATGACAGACATTTCAATAATAACTGTCTATTTTTTAGTGTTTTCCCATCTATTCTCTTTTCTCTTTGCATGTACTCATAACCATGTCATCTGGAATTAATAGTTACTACTACATTATGCATTCTCACAATGTGTATGGAATTAACTTCTTTGGACAGGCTCCATCAGTTACATTTTCTACCACTCATTTTCTAATCCTTTTCTTTACCTGAACAGTCTCAACATTTCAATATATAGAATGAGCTTGAGAAGTTTCAGATAATTTATCTTGAAAAAAGCAAAGCTATCATGTATCTCTTTCCAATTTTTAAACCTAAAAGGGATTAAAAGTGATATTTTTGAACGTGCTAAAATCTGGGATGAGATGAAAGCCTTTTCTTAATTTGTTCTTCTGATGCTTTTTAAAGAGATATTTAAATATTTCTATGTATTACTTTTGCATCTGAAAAAATGTTCCCATTAATTGGTTCCAAAGAATTTATTTTTGATGAGGATTTAAATTGTACCCCGTTTTAATTTTCTTATGAGATACAGCCTAGCCCAGACCAAACCTACTGTCCTCAAGCAACCTATAGGGATTTTTGGAGTCAAGTGGATGTGACTCTATAGGGCAGGATAGAAGTGGTTCTTACGCTTTTTGAGGCTTTAAATCTTTCCAGGAACAGAAAGTCTCATCAAGTAGCTGGTGGTTTTGAATGGCCGATTTTCAGTTACTGTGTACAGCTTAATGAGCTTTGACGATTGAATATTTCTGTTTAACCGTCACTCCAATTTAAGATGTCTACCATTTCCATCCTCCATAGCACTTCCATTACTGCCAAGCCATTCTCCATTGATCCCTCACTGCATCCAACTCAACACAATTTTTTTAATCATCATGGATTATTTGGATTAACTCTCAATCTCATCTCATTGGAATCATGTATCCTTTTACATCTAGCTTCTTTTATTTATATAATGTTTTAAGATGGCTTTTACTTTTTCGGAGACTAACCCCTTTGTACCTTTTAAAAAAATTAGTGAGTCGCATTTTGTTTTACTGATATTCTAGAGTAAGAACCTGGGGAGTGCTGACTTAGTTACTGAGAGAAGATCCATGTTGAACCCTAGAAACTGGTTTCCAAATGAATTGCAAAATTGCATGCTCCCACCAGCAAATTTCATTTGCTCCTTGTGCTCACATTTGGCATTCATTGTCAATCACATTTATTTTTTAACCATTTCTGTGGGTCTGAATGCGTATCTCCTTGTGGAATGTTCTTCATCTTAAACATTGCCTGATGGTATTAAAACATTTAAATTTTTGAAAAATTCTCTTGACCTTGTTTGGTTTTGTCTGCTCAGAATACCCAGAGTTCTAGGTTGGTTTTTTTTTTTTTTTTGGCCTCCCTGCCCTCTGGTGGTGGGAGTAGGAGGCCCAGCCTTGCTGCTGGATTTGAACCTCCAACCCAGTGGGCCGCAGTCCTGCACACAACCACTACACTACCAGGGTTCAGACAGTTCTAGGTTTTTATTTAGACATTTTATCACATATTTTATTGAAATTAGTAATGATAATCCCAAAGGCACAGATTGAGTACAGCTGGGGCTCTCATGTATGTGTGAGAATATAGCATTCCTTACATACTTTAATTTTTGTTCCATTAATCTTGTTAATGGGGTCACTTGTGCTTTTTTGGTCCCAGACAAATTAGGTTTTCTATGACCCAATGTTCAAACTCTTTTTCCTAAAGCTATTAGCATATTTCTATTTAAACAGGTTGAATGTTATTTGACATGTAAGAGTTAATTATTGTTGTTGTTTATTTGTCCCATGAACTTTATCAACAGGATGTGCTTTTGTCACAAGATGTCTTTGGCCCACAGTGTTTTTTTTTTTTTTTTTTTCTGTTAATGGTACACCATATTCCATCAGTCTTACCTTCCACCTTATAAACCAAATGAAAACAGAAAACCAGTCATGTTTATACTATATTGTTATTTTATTAGGTCCCATAGAGTACGTTCTGGCTCATAGACACCTGATATACAGGAAATCAAACACTGCCCAGACCTGCGCCATCATCACAAACTTTCCTGTGGCCGAGCCCATTGTTGTAGCCACTGTTACCAAACTATCTCCTTAAAAATCTTCTTTGGGGCCGAGCCCCGGTGGCATAGTGGTTGTGTGCATGACTGTGGCCCACTGGGATGGAGGTTCAATTCCTGCAGCGGCTCTACAGGAGCAAAGGCTGGGCCTCCTACTCCCACCACCAGAGGGCAGTGATGCCCCCCCCCAAAATCATCTTGAATGCTGATCCTCTGTTTTACTAACTGCAAAATCTTTCTCCAGAGGTTGCTCCCTCTGATGACGTGTTTAAATGATATTAAAGCCTCTCCTTTTCATTTTGGACACCACACATTATGTAGCTCATCTTAGTAGGCAGCTTTGGAGGATGTATCTATCTTTAGGCAGTATTCAATGGTATGACTAATGAGGATTTAAAGTATATCATATATATATATATATAAAGGAACTTTTAAAATTTCAGGGAGAGAGGAAATTTAAACATAATGGAACATATCGAAGTCCCCTTGTATGTACATGAGCACATAGGTGTGTAGCTTCAGGTGAAGTGTACCAACTCTGAAGAGTTGAGAAACATGAAGAATCCTACACTTCAAAGTCCATAAAAACATTTATAATAAAATTGTTGTGTGCATAACTATGTGCTTTCCTTTAAAGAAGTTTTAAATGCACACATACATTTAAGTCCTTTTTCCTTATATAAACGAATGCATTTATTTCCTTGAGTAAAAAATATTTAAATGGTCATTAAACCATATTTTTTTTGTGCTATCAGGTAGGTTGCGACTCTTAGTGACCATCTGCACAACAGAACTAAATTGTCCTACAGCATCCTCACAATCATTATGTCTGAGTCCATTGTTGCAACCACTGTGCCAATCTATCTTATTGAAGGACTTTCTCTTTTTGCTGCACTTCTGCCTTACCAAGCATGAGGCACTTTTTCAGGAACTATTCTCTCCTCAAAACATACCCAACCCTGTGACTACAAAAACTATTAACCATACGGGTACAAAGTTATTAAAGCCTTTGAATGATCATTTTTCACTCTTCCTTTGTTCTTATTTTGTTATTCTGGTACCTGTCTTGGGAGCATGGGAGACTTAGAAAATTAGCCAGAGGGAAATCTGAAATTAAGATGGTCGCATTGAATTAAGGTATGTAAGTTCATTGTTCATTCTCTTTGCTGACCACGGTAATCATGAAGTAGCAAAGAATCCACTTTCATTGGATATTTTTTTTGCTTCTACTGACACTGATGACTGTGTCACTCAAATCAGGCATCAACAAACAGGTCTCCTTAGGTTTGGCTGTGTTCCAAACCCACGTTTAACAGAATTATCCAGGAAATTGCTTTTACCACTCTTTTGCCATTAATGAAAAAAAGTTTACAAGGCATGGATTTTGCTTATCAGTAACACAGTCCATGAAAGGAGGTAGGTTTATACATCAAACCAGTACAACAACGTGAGAGAACTGTATTACAAAAGCTACAACTTTATCATCTAGCCTTTGTACCATTTCACACACTAGCCACTAGAGAATGGAGGCACTCTTTGTTTTGATAAATGAAATGCCAATCAAAGTCCACCAAGTTTTCCAAGGCGACGAACTCTTTGTTTTCAAGGTGGGTCTTACTCTTTACCAAGCACTCTCTTTCAAAAACTCACTGCCGTGAAGTCAATTGCTATATGACTCCAATTGCACAAACATCATTACAAAAGACGCGAGTCCGTGCAATTTTCATTGCAATACGATGGAAGGTTCTGTTGGCAGGGTGTATATTGAATGAATTGTGAAAAGACATATTTTGAAGACAGTACTTCATTGATTCTTGATGCCAACATCACAATTGAGTGAAGCAATTTAAAAAATAGTTGAGTCTCTGTAGTGAGCCAAGGGCTGTGCCAATATCCTTGCATTCACTATGTCATAAGTTGTCATAAGCTTTTTCGACATAGATAGTATTTTAAGGAAAGACAACACCTAGTTTTGGAAGAATTCTACCACCGAACCACCAATGCGAGATGACGCCTAGTTTTATAAACATGGAAGCATTTCATCAAGTTATACAGTTTGTGGAAGTGGATTTGAATCCAGTTTGAAATCATAGTCCATTTTGTAAATGTGACCAATTCTATCCAAGTTCCCTCTAAGGTAACTTCCTAAATAGCTAGGACACTGACATTAGCTCATTACTATTAATTTATTATACTTTCTGGATTTCCTCAATTTTATATGCACCTAGGGTGTGGGGGTTGGAGTTGTGTTGGGCATGGGGTGGTGCAGCAAATTACATGTTGGTTTGATAACCTTATAATTGGCAGTTCAAGCCTGCCAGCTGCTCCTCAGGGGAAATGCATGTGTCTCAGAAAGACACGTGGGACAGCTCTGTTCTGTCCTGTATGGTTGCTATGCATAAAATGGACTCCATGGCAGTGATTGATTGATTGAGTGAATGAGTGCTGAAGTTCTAATTCCTAATACCTGTGATCGCAACTTTGTCTGCAAAGAGACCCTTTTAAGACATGATCAATTAAATTAAAAGAAGTTCACTTGGGAGCAAGTGACTGAGTAGATCTATGAAATTTTATCACCTATTTGCAAAGAAAATTTTAAAAATTAATGAAGAAATATTATTGCCTTTCTATTGTTTTTTTCAAGAACTTTTTAAAGTCCCTTTAGTGATTTGTGTAAATATTGAGTCACTTTGCTTAACTTTTTACTTATTAGAAGTACAGCAGGCCTGATAGTGCAGTGTTTAAGGACCCAGCTATTGATTCGAAAGCTGGTGGTCTGAATGCACTAGCTGTGTTTCATGGGAGAAAGATGTGGTAGTTTGTTTCTGTAAAGACTGCAGCTTTGAGAACTCTATAGGTGTGTTAGTCCAGGTAGACTAGAAGAACAAATTTCATAGACACACATATAGATATAAGGAAAAGGTTTATATACAAGAGGGACAGGACATTGAGCCCAGTCCAGTTCAAAGTCATAAGTCCGATATTAACCCATATGCCCGAAATCAGTCTATAAAGTCTCCTTCCGATTCACGAAGTGACAGGTCAGTGGGTGCAGAATCCTGGCGCTGGTGGGGGTCTCCACATGGTTCCTCGTTTTCAGGGTTCAGGGTCCATCAACAGCAGAAGCAACTCATCGCTGGCAGAGGTCTCCATGTGGCCACCCCTGCTTCAGAGGTCTGGTTGCATCAGGGCAAGGCTGTGTGGTCTCTCCACCGGCTCCTCCAGCTTCTCACACGCTGCCATTTGTATTCTCCATGATTAATCGTCTCTGAGACTAACTCCCAAACACTGGAGGAGATAACTTCTCATTTTCACAAGGGAAATATCGCGAGATTTCCCAGCAGTCTCAGGTGAAACCCATGCCCACATAGAGGCCTCAGTGGCTCCTCAATGGCTATCTCCAGATTAACTGGCTAGACTCCACCCCTACATTTCAATCATAAAGTTAACATAAGCACACGACTGCCACATAGGGAAGTTCTACTCTGTCCTACAGGGTAGCTATGAATCAGAACTGACCTAATAGCAATGGGAATGGGGAAGAGAAGATTTGCACCTTCTACCTAGGAACTATTTTAGCCACATGCAACTGAAATATGAAAATAACACAAAGATATCTCTGACAAAGAATTCTGTTTGCAAGTCAGTCCATCATGACTGAGCAGGTTCAGGCATTTTGGAACAGAGAATCGAGAGATACAGGTCAACATCTAAAGAGAGATGGAAAAGGAACATGGAAATTGCAGCCAACTGACAAGTATGAAGAGATACTGACAGGATTCAAATAGAGGCATGCATCTAAAATGTAGGAACTTGCAGGATGTGATTGGGTGTGGTGAAGCCACAGGATATAAAGTTATTAGCAAAAATGGGGGTTGTTAAGTTTTATAGATTTTCTTAATGGGAATATTGTGTACAATGATTTAGATGTGGGGCTTTTGACCCTGAGGTCAGTTGTTCAAACCCTTCAGAGGCTCATAGGAGAAATATGAAGCTATCTGTGCCTGTAAAGATTTATGGCCTTGGAGATCATTTATAGGGGCAATATGACTCAGAATCAACTTGACAGCAGTAGATAATGAATGTTAGTGGGTAGAATTGGTTGAACAAAATAGAATAATAATGACAGTTTGAGTTCAAGTATACCACATTGCTGTTAGAAAATGTGTTTCAAAACCTGCTTCAAGGAAAATAAAAGGCATTCTTTTTTATTTTAATTGTCATCATGTTGATCCTCCATATGTTACTATGCAAAACTACTTCAGGAGTTATTTTTGGCTGCGATCCCTTTGGAAACATATAGCTGAGTCCTTTGTTCAGTGTCACCCTTGGATTCATTCATAATGCCTACCTTTGGATAGGAGGCAAGCACAAACACCTTGTGCCATTCAGAGGCCTTGATTCTTTCATGACAATGTTTAATATCTTCCCTAGTCACATTGAACATGCCCTTGATGGATGTCATAGGCTGGGTTGTCTAGAGAAACAAGATACTCATTTATGTATAGGAAAAAGCTTTCTATGAAGAAATGAGTATATTTTAAGAAGGTATCCCAGTCCAGTCCAATTCAAGTTCATAAACTTCATGCTAGTCCCTAAGTCTCTCTAAAAACTCAGAGCTACAGGCCAGTGATACAGAAATGGGAAGCAAGAAGCAGAAGGATCACAGAGCTGTAGGTGCAGAATGCCCTAGATTAAAGGTGAGGAGAAATATGGCCAAACGCTCTCAGTCTCAGGGTAAGTGGACCACATGGAGTCATTTCAGAGATGGACAGAGTCCCAGCAAGCAGAAAGGTGGAGGAGCAGAGGGCGACAGAGGTTTCCCATTGCTTCTTATAAAAGATCACTCACCCAAGGAAGCATCATCGCACTGTGATCTGATAGTTTGGATTCCACACCGACACCTTCATGCAAGTTCAAGTTGGCATAAAAATCATCTAACCATCACCATTGTGCAGCAGATCAAGCCTCGGGTTTCCACCTCACTAGAAGAAATATGAGGCTGCCTGCTCCCCAAATGATTGATGGTCTCAGAATCCCTATGGAGCAATTCTACTCCCACCGACAGGGTCCCTATGAGTTGGAATTAACTTAATGGACATGAGATTTACAGTCATGTTGAGCTGCACAATGGAAGCTTCTGTCCGTGTGACAGCACTGACTCACACTCTTTATAAAATATAGCCTGGAGAAGGTGAGATGAAGAATAGTGAATACCTGGTTAGCAATGATACTGTATAGAAGCACGCTATTGATTTCATAATGGCCTCAATCTCACAAATGTATGTTGAAGTTCTCGGCCCCAAGACCTGTCATGCTGTGTTGGTTTGGAAGTAGGCGCTTGGAAGATGCTATCAGTTAAATTAAGTTCCCACTGGAGTAGGCTGGGTTCAAATTCAATAAGAATGTTGATCTCTAAAAAGAGTGCCAATGTGACAGGGGCCAAGAGCTCCTCTGCTAACCAACAAGTCAGTGGTTTCAACTCAACGGCTGCTCCATAAGAGAAAGAGGGACCAACCTGCTCTCTGTAAAGATGACAGCCTAAGAAACCCCAAGGGAAGTTCCCCTGTGTCCTTTAGGGCATAAGGAGTTAGAATCATTCAGTGGCAACAGAACCTTGCCTGGTTTCTTATAAAAGAGGAAAAGGTATCAAGAGACAGAGAAAAGATATCCCTGTGCATATGTGTCTACACACACCATGGAATCAAAAGTGGAGAGATACTCAGTGCTTTACAGTTGATTTCAAATCAGAGGACAGATTTGAACTGCTACCTGGGGTCTCTGAGCTGATAGTTAGATTCATCTTTCTTCCACAGAACACTTTCTACCATGCAGCTAACAGCTTGACATTTAAACTGCTGTATCACTGGGTCTTCTTAAAAGCCTAGAGAGAAAAGACAATTTTCCTCTAGGGCACAAGTTCCTAAACTTATTTGATCTACCATCCTCTTTTCAGGAAAAAAAGAAAACAACAAAAACTAGTCAGTGCAATCCCACCCTGGAAATCCAGAATAAAGTGTAGGTATCTGCTTTGACAGTCCTTCTAAATGGTTCCATGGACCACGGAGAAGGGAGTTTCACCCATTTTTGAAAAGACCACTCTAGAACCTTTCGGGAGAACAAGATGGCCCTGTAGGCACCAAGGTTTGTCACAGAATTTATCTCTGTTATTTAAAGTTGCCACCTTTATGGTAGTTTGTTATGAAAGCCTTGGGAAACTAAGCAGGTCTGTGTACAAGGCAGGGCTGAGAATTTTTTGATATTAAGGTGGTATGTACAGGAAAGAATAAAGCCCACTTTGTTCATTTTTTTCTTGATGTGTATTTTCTGCATCTGAAATACTTTTCATACATCTCCCCCTATTGAAACCTAACATTATTTAACCAAGCAAACAAACAGTAGATTTGTTTATTTGCTATCCGATTCTGTCTTAGAGTCTTTGAGTGTAAGCTTCTCTGGGACGCACACAGAGTGTTGTCCATTTTATTTATTGGTAGGTATATAGGAAATGCAGTATTGACACATTGTACATGGTGGGTATGTATAAGCTATGCTGAAGGTGCTCAGGTTTTTTTGAGTGCTTAAAGAGTATCAGGGACTGTGTTAAAAATTTCAGGATAGCATATTTATTCTGATCAACAATGATTGCAAAGAATCTTACAGAGAAAGAGGCTGAGTCCCACTGAGGTATATCAAGTTGGTAAGACTACACAGCAATTCAATTAGAGACTCCGGATTTTAATGGAGTTTCCATCACACTTACTTTTGTTCTCCCATCACGGAAAGGAGCTTTTAATTTTGTGATTTAATCAACTGATTTCTAAATTATATGAAACTTAAGATATGAGGAATCACTTGATGGCAATTCCTAATGGCAACAAAGATGTGGACGGGTCTTTTTCATTTTCATTTTTTTTTTCAAGTGCAATGTCAGTAAATATTCTAAAGCAAGACATCGTTTTAATTGAAATCTCCAAGGTCTGTGTATTGAAAAACAGATGGAATTCAGGAAGCATCCAGCATTAAGCAGAGTCATTACATGGAAGAAGAACAAATATTTGAGACAGGCAAAGAAGAGAGTTTCTTTGTGTCAGAGTGACACATGGAAGTGCTTTGAAAGTAAGAAGTGTCTTGCCTGCAGCACAGTGAAGAGAGTTATGTAGGGAGACCTTGCCAAGGCAAACTTTCACCTCCACAGTTATAGTGTTGTTGTCAGATGCCTTTGAGTGGGTTTTGACTCATACTGGCCTCATGTACACCAGAATGAAACATCACCATACACCGCCCCTCACAATTGTGTATTTGCCCATTGTTGCAGTAACCGGGTCAACCATGCCACTGAGGATATTTCTTCTTTCACTGACTTGTTCCTTTATCAATATGATGTCCTTTTCTGAGGACTCGTCTCTCCTGACCAGAACCCTCCAAGTATGGGAGTGGACTTCTCACCACACCAACCACTCTACTGCAAATATTCTGGCTGAATGTCTTTCTTCCCCAATGATTTTATTGGGGGCTCACAGCTCTTAAATCATTCAAGACATCCTTTCCATCAAGCACATTTGTACACATGTTGTCATCTTCATTTCCAAATATTTTCTACTTGAGTCTTTAGTATAAGGTCCTCTTCCCCCCCCTTTTTTTTAAAAAAAAATCATTCAATTGGGGGCCCATACAGCTCCCATCAAGGTCAACACACATGTCAATTGTATGCATACCATATTTGCACACCTGTTGCCATCATCACCCATGAAACATCCTTTACTTAGGCCCCCAGTCCAGCTCCTCATGTTTCCCCTTCTTTCCCCCTTTCCCTCCCCCTCCACCACAATAATTTACACATTGTTTTTACTTTTTCTTTCTTTTTTTTTTAGGGGGGGCATCACTGCTCTCCGGTGGTGGGAGTAGGAGGCCCACCCCACTGCTGGAATTGAACCTCCATCCCAGTGGGCCGCAGTCCCGCGCACAACCACTACGCCACCAGGGCTCAGCCCTGTTATTACTTTTTCTTATCATACTCAGTCCGCTGTGTCCCCTCACCCACTTCCCTGCTGTCCATATTTCAGAGAGATCATATGTAGAAAGATAGATGTGTTTGTTCTTCATGGAGTTCACCATACTTTCAATATTCTCAGCAAAACTACATTTCAGACACATCAATTTTTCTGAGGCCTTTCTTATTTAGAGGCAAATGGCAATATCAAGACTTGGGTCAGTAGCACTTTCATCCTAAACCTGACATCCTTTTTCTTTAGCCCTTGAAAGAGGTCTCACAGAGCAGGTTTGCTGAGTGCTGATTATGGATCCTCGCATAATGAAATCCTTGACAACTTCACTTATCATGATATTGTCGTTTTGTCTAGTTGTGATGATTTTGATTTTCTTTACCTAGAACTGCAAGCCTTATTGACAGAAGCAGCCCCTAATCATCATGCATAAGTGTATCAAGTCCTTCTTGCTTTCAGCAACCAATCTTGTGTCCTTTACACATCCTAGGTATTAATAAACCATCTTCTAAAATGGATGCAGAGGATGATCACAATATGTATCATAAAATAAATAGAACATTATATCTGTGTGCATGCTTTCAGTTTAATGACTTTCTTAGGTAGAATCTAGAAATGAGTTGCATTTGCATATAGGCCTAGAGTGTCATTCTGTAATTATATTTCATTGATTTTTAAGAGAGAGCTTTTTCATATGTTATCCTATCTGAGATGAGGAAGCATTTTATAATTGATAGCATCATCTTGCCAGTGAGTAAATATTTTTTTCCTTACAAGGTCAAATGGGTTTATTGATCTTCTACTCAATGAAATGTAGATTTGATTAAATAATAGAGTGTATGCCTTTGACATAAACAAGGTAGCTTATCTTAAGCAATTTTTGTTTTTATTTTTTACGGTTGTTGTCCTATCACAATCATCTCTAATATGGAGGAAAAGCAAGCGATTTTACATTGCTGGCTGGACATTTCTTTGTCTCTTATAAACAATTCAAAAATTTACCAAAATCAAACTAGTTGCCATACAGTTGATTCTGACTTAGGGGGATGTTATTGTGCATATCCGAGTAGGAATATATTCCACAGGGCTTTCAATGACTCCTTTTTAGATGTCATTTCTTCAAACATGTCTCTTGGTAGACTTTAAATTTCCAACGTTAGTTAGCATGCAGGCTGTTTGAACCAACAAGACATATTGTTATTGAGCCCATTGATGCATTTAATTGGGAAACTTCCTCTTCTTCACTCTCCGTCCATTTGCCAAGAATTATATTCTTCTTCAGAGGCTGCTTCCTCCCTTTCTTAAGAAAAAACCTTTCCATTTTCCATTGTATGCATCTTTTTGCTTGTACTCCTTCCAAGAGAGATGTTCATTCTTCTGGAAGTCCATATTGTTGTGGGATGCCATCAAATCAGTTCTGCCTTAGGATGACCTTCTCTCTATACAACAGAAGAAATACCTCCTGGTCTGGCACCATTCTCACAATGATTTTTCAACCTATTGCTGTAGCCACCACTTCAATTCATCTTGTTGAGCGTCCTCATTCTTTTTGCTGTTTCTTTACATCACCAAGAATGATGTCCTTTTCCAGGACTTAGTCTTTCCTGTTAGCATATCCAAAGCACATGAAATGAATTCTTGCTTCAAATGAGTATTTTGGTCTACTTCTTTTGGCAAACCATGGTTCTTTTAATCTTCTTCACCAGTACCATAATCCAAATGCAGTGATTCTTCTTCACCAACACTTAATTGAAATATTCTTCAGTTTTCATTATTCATTGCCTGCCTATAATATGCTTTTGATCATCTTTGCTTTTGGACTCTTTCAAAATATGCTCCCCCCCACCTACACACACACACACACAACCACCAATGCAAGATGTCACTTGACTGCTGCTTCCATGGGCTTTGGTTGTGAATGTAGCCAGAATGAAGGTCAACTTCAGTTTTTTTTCTTTCTGTGTAGCACTTTTTTGTCTATTGGTTTCAAATGTAAAGATTTTCATTCCCTTTATGTGATGGTGCAAACCACAGTCAAGACTATCATCTCTGATCTTGATAGTTAAGGACCTGGAGACCTGTTCACTTTAACCCACAAGGGTGTGTCATCTGAGGAATGCATGGTGACAAGGAACCATCCTCCAAGACTGATGCCTCATGCTCCTTCACAGAATCCAGCTTCTCCAGTTACTTGCACACAGAGTGAATAAGTGCAGTGACAGACTCGAGTCTGACACACACTTTTCCTGAGGTTCACCACACAGCAGCCCATTGTGATGTCTGAACTACTGTAGCATCATTTATAAATTTATATCACTTTGTATGAATAAAATGGAAGTGCCCTGGAATTTACATTTTTCACAGTGTTCTCTAGAAAGCTTTATGATCCATATAACCATAAGTCTCTACATAGCAAAAATATCTCTGGGATTCCCTGCTTTCAGGTAGGAACCATTTGACATCAGGAAAGACATCAGAGTGTGTCTCACACTCTTTCAAATTCTGTTTGGGTTTCTGTCTATTCCGAATAAAAGATGTTCCCACAGGAAGCAGAAATGATCAAACCATATCATTAAATACAGTAAGTCATGGCAAAGTGCCACTGGAATCTGCGAGGATGATAAACCAACATCAAGCCTGTTTCTGGAGAGCTAATTCTGACCCACAGCTACCCTATGGAAGATAGTATAACCGCACCAGAGGAATCAAAATGCTGTAAATATTTACTCAAGAAGATTGCCCCATATATCTCCAGGGATTCCAGCTGCAGAGTTTTGGGGTACGATTTGAGGGGTTATTAATTATGTGTTCTTATTCATGTAACATTATTTGATTAGTCAACATTAATTCTCCAAATGTTCAACTAATGCATTTTGAGCCTTCACAATTTTTCAGCATTTGGCTTTGTCTTAGAACAAAGTGTGAGCAAGAAAGAGAGATGTGAAATCGCCAGACAGAATTCTTGAGAGTAGCAGTTCTCAAATTATGGGTGGCACCATCTTTGGGGGTTGTAAAACCATTTCACAGGGGTCACCCAATTCCTAGCAGTAGCAAAATTACAGTTATGAAGTAGCAATGGAAGTATTTTATGATGGGGGTCACCACAGCGTGAGGAACTGTATTAAAGTGTGGAGGCATTATGGAGGGTTGAGAACCACTGCTTGGGAGGAATGGATTTCAAACTTAAATAACCAGGCAAGAAGCACATTCTCTAGTAGAATGGCATCATCATCGATAGATTATAAGATAACAATGAATACTAATTAAAAGGCAGGATTTAAAATAAAGGGTGACCAGGGTCATTTTTAAATGTCACAAGAAGAGTTCTACAATTTCCTTTAATTATCAATGGACATTTTTCTTGACATGTTGTGGGGAAAAAAGAATATCTGCATCACCAAAAGGCCAAGAGATCTTTTCTCTGGCACCCATCTAAGGCTATATCTTTCCCACTATTTAACATAAGCAGATAGTTTAATTTAGAGAAATTATATGTCTTGCTCAGTCATAAAGATAGAAAAGATTAAAGAATGAAATCTATACTGCCAGATGACACAAGTGTCATGTTTTTAAAAATACACTATTATGCTATTTATGTCTTTGATTGTTTTAACATTTCTATGTTGCATGATGTTTATTTTATTTTATTTTATTTTATTTTATTTTATTTTATTTTAGGCATCACTGCCCTCAGGTGCTGGGAGTAGGAGACCCAGCCTTTGCTCCTGGGAGTCGGAATTGAACCTCCATTCTAGTGGGCCGCAGTCCCGCGCACAACTTCTACGCCACCAGGGCTCAGCCCTTTGTTTATTTTATTTTTAATCATTCTATCTCATACAATTCTTATCACAATCCATTCTTTGTATGCAAAGCACATTTGCACATTTGTTCCCATCACCATTCTCAAAACATTTGCTTTCTACCAAAACCCTTGGTATTAGCTCCTCTTTTCCCCACTCCCTCCCCACTCCTCCCTCCCTCATGAACCCTTGATAATTTATAAATTATTATCATTTTGTCATATCATACACTGTCTAATGTCTCCCTTTGCCCACTTCCATGTTGTCCGTACCCCAGGGAGAAGGTTATATAGATGCTTTTAATTGGTTCCCCCTTTCTATTCTACCTTATTCCTAATAAAGTTAGGCAATTCCAACAGCTGCAAGTGCTGACTTATAAAAGAAAGATACTTACTTGTGTTTCACTAACTATGTAAGAGGATGCAATCATAACATAAACCTTTTCTAATTTTAAGCAGCACAATATTTCCTTATTCTGTTGGAACAACTGACTCTTGATTGATGCACAGGTTCTATATGAGCACAATTAATTATTCTGGACCCCCATTATTCTCAAGTTTATTATGATACACACATAATAGTTTATTATAAGGCACACAGTCAAGTGACTTTATATCAAAAAATATAAATACTTTGTAGAGGATGGGGATTCTGGAAGAATCCTTATACTCCTATAGAACTCAAACAAAGGTTTACCACATGGTTTAAGTCAGGAAAAGTGTGCATCAGCATAGTATTTTTTTCATTATACTTATTTGATCTGTATGTTGACAAAAAAAGCTAATGAGTCTTTGAAAGAGAGCTAGATATCATCATCGAAGGATTCACAGACCACTGACTATATGCACAATCTTGCTTGATGAAAGTGAAAAGAAAGTGAAGCACTTACTAGTGAAAATCAAATCGTACAGCCTTCAGTATGGAACAGATATGATCATAAAGAACACAATAATCTCCCCAACTGGGTTTACAAGAAAGATCATGATAAAGGAAGAAAAGATGGAAGTTGTCAAGGACTTCATTTTGCTTGATTCCATAGTCAGCCCCCATGGAAAGAGCAAGCAAGAAAGCAAGTAACATTATATGGGGAAAATCTGTTGCAAAATTTCTCTTTAAAGTGTTAAACAGAAAAGATGTCACTCTGTCTTATGTACTTTTGTCACATTCGCAGGTGGAATCACCATGCTTGCTAAAGCAACAGGTCAGGAAAAACAGAGACCCTCAGGGAGATGCATTGACAAAATGCCTGCTACAATGAGCTCCCACAGGCTGAACTGTGATGGTGGTTCAGGACCAGGACGAAACCCTTCCTGCTAAGCATTAGGTCGGTGTTACTCAGAACTGACTTGACAGCAGCTAACGGGAACCACAAAAAACAAAGGGACGATGGATTTCATGAGGCCAGGATTTGTTCTTGATCCATCTTAGTCCCTTATTTCAGAAGTTCAGACTCCTCCAGAATTGAAAACCCATAAAAATAGACAAATAAATGCAGATAGATTCTTAGTCACTTGTTCCACTTGAAGAAGTCAGTTGGAAACCAGAGAGCCTGCTTCATTTGGTGAACACTTGGCATTTTGCCAGTCAATGCGGAGACTAAAAGAGCTGCCAAATTCATTAATTACCCTTAATATTCAATTCTCAACTATAATGAATTCCATTTTCACACATATCTGAGAAAATTACTTTGGAAAGTTAATAGATTGCCTTTCGCTGGGTTTCACTGAATACTTCAATGTGAAAGCACAATTCAGCTTGAAATTCCTGGCAGGCTCATATTTATGCTCCCAGCATCTGGATCAGATGTCACACATACTCTTCTCTACCTCTCTGATACCATAACTTAGAGAGCAATCTCTCATAGGAAATATGTCTACACCAGAGTCTTATTCTATCACAAGGCATCGCCAACCATGCTTATAAAATATGTCATCGCCACCACCCTATTTCTGAGACCCCCTTACATTAGAGCAGAGGTATGTGGCTTCTTTTGGAAAGTGAGCTGTGGCAAGAAGTAATGTATATTCCTTTCTGGATGAAGCAGTGAAGGGCTATCTGCTGTCTTCCCTGCTGCAAATTCTAAGAATTATTTCACAAGGCTGCTACAACAAAGTCCGGCAACCTTAGCCCTTTTGACATTTTGGACCAACTCTTTGCTACTTATGGGTACAGCTGTCTTTTAACTTATTGACTGTTTAATCATATCTCACTCGATTTCACCACCACTCGCTCAAGCAGTGACAACTCTCTTCTTTATAGATGGCCAGGTAGCCCCTGAATGTGAAAAACTACCCTACCTGGAGATACACTGGGTACAGAACAATCTAGCTGACATCATTCAGCCTGGGTCTCTGGCTATGCTGTGGAGCTGCTCCCCTCTCCAGTCTATATTGTCTAAAATGAGTGAAAATAAGTAAAGAAAAACACAAAACAAATGTGCTACTCTGGGAAGATGAGAGAAACAAATTCATAAACACATACATGTACATAGGACAGAGTTTTATAGAAAGGGTAATTGGACATTAAGAAAACATCCTGAGGGGGAGACAGGGAGGGAGGGGGAAAATGAGGAGCTAATACCAAGGGCTTAAGTAGAAAGCAAATGTTTTAAGAATGTCGAGGCAACTAATGTACAAATGTGTTTGACCTACAATGGCTGGATGTATGGATTGTGATGAGAATTAGATGAGCCCCCAACAAAATGATTTTTACAGAAAGAAAAGAAAACTTCTCAACCCAGTCTAGTCCAAGGCCATAAGTCTGATATTAGCCCACATGTCTCATACCAACCTATAAAGTCCACTTCAACCTCATGAAACACATTCAATGATGTTCTGCCAAATGCAGAATGATCACAAGCAAGAGGGTAGAAAGGATTTGGATCCAGTGGTGGTGTAAATATTGCAGCTGGCAGGGGGGTCCCTGTGACATCTCCAGCATCAGAGGTCTGGTTGCATCCATGTGGCTTGACCAGCTCAGGGTGTCAGGGTAGCTCCATATGTCTTGTCAGCTGCAAGGTCTTCCAGGGGGTAAGCAGAGAGTCCCCCACCACCAATGAGGAAATATCAGATTTTCCAGAAATCTCAGGAAAAGTCCATGCCCACACAGAGGCTTCATTGGCTATAATCGGATTGACAAACTAGACTCCATTCTTACACTTTTTTTAATATAGATTTTATTGGGGGCTCTTACAACATTTAATACATCATTTGTATTAAGCGTATTTGTACACTTGTTGCCACATTCATCTACATTATCTACTTGAACCCCTCCAGCATAAACATCTCTTCCCCTATGTCCTCCAGTTCTTTATTTTTTGAATTCCAACTCTGCATACTTCCCCTTGCCCCTTCTCCTCCCCCATGATCTTCCAATAATTTACAAATTGTTATTACCTCTTCATATATTGCACTGTTTAATGTGTCACTTCATTCCAATCCCCCCCATTGTCCGCACCCCAGAGAGGAGGTCACATGTGGATCTCAGAAATTTGTTCCTCCTTTCTACTCCACCATCCTTCCACCCTCCCAGTGTCACCACTCCCCACTAGTCTCAAGGGATTATCTATCCTAAATTTCCATGTTTTCAACTGCAATGTACATCCCCCACTCTAGTAAATCTGTCTGGCAGAACTGTGATAATGATAGTCAGTGGGAGGAAGCATTGAAGAATATTTCATTGCTACTACACTGCACCTAGACTGGCTCATCTCCCCGCTACAATCCCTCTGTAAGAGAATGTCTCTTCACTTATTAATGGACTTTGGGTCCCCAATATGAACTCCTGCTCATTTATGATTGTATATATTTTAGGTCTTTGATGCTTGATACCGGATCCCTTTGACAACTTGTGATCATACAGGCTGTTGTGCTTCTTCCATGTGGGCTTCCTTCTTAGTTAGATGGACACTTATTCACCTTCAAGTCTTTAAAACCACAGACGGACATCTTTTGATAGCTGGGCACTATCGGTTTTCTTCACCACATTTGCTTATGCACATATTTGTCATCAGCGATCATATCAGGAAAGTGAGCTTATAATGTTATGATTATTAGTTCTTGCAACCGGATAACTGATCACTTTGGCATCTCTTGGTCCCATAAGCTGGTGTGCTTCTTCCATGTGGGCTTTGTTGCTTCTGACCTGAATGGCTGCTTGTTTACTCTCAAGCCTTTAAGACCCCAGATGCTACATATTTTGATAGCCGGGCACCATCAACTTCCTTCACCACATTTGCTTGTGCACACATTTGTTTTCTGTGATTGTATCAGGGAGCTGTGTATCATGGAATACCAATTTAATAGAACAAAATGTTCTTACACTGAGGAAATACCTGATGGAGGTCCAATGCCCATCTGTTGTCCTAATTCTGAGACTATCAGTATATTCATATTGATCTATTTCCCCTTCATCATATGAATATATGTACTCATGTATATGCCTGTATTTAACCTCTATAAATGCTCCTTACTCCCCAGTTCTTTTCTCTATTTCCCTATACTTCCTCCCGTCCCACCATCACACTCAACCTCCATTTGGGTTTCAATATTGTCTCTCTATTACATTAGTCTTAATAAATCCCTATCTGACCTTCCACACCCCATTCTTACACTCTTTATTCCTAAATTGACAATTATACAACTAGCACAACAAATTAATTTTAAAAAGATATCTCAGCCTGCTAGCAGGGCTGTTCAAGACTCTTGTTTTTGACTATGGTAGATATGCCAGCATGTCTGTCTGTCTATACTTTGTACATGGGTTTTGGGGATCCCATTGTCCTCAATGGCCTTCTACAAATTCAGTGTTCATAGTTTTACCTCTGATACTTTTCTCTTCACATATATAAATTTGATAATTATCGCCTTTGAGTCACACAAACTGGTGTGCTTCTGTGTGGAGTGTGTTACTTGGGCAGTTTCTCAGAATGAGGTTATAGCGAAGGAAGGAAGGAAGGAAGGAAGGAAGGAAGGAAGGAAGGAAGGAAGGAAGGAAGGAAGGAAGGATGAGAGGAAGGAAGGACTTGAACTTAAGGGGACTGCAATATATGAGGTTGACAAAGTGAAAGAAGACATGAAATCTGCATCCTATTTTTCTTTTTCAGTCACCCACAATAAGGGAACAGTTAAAAGAAATAAATAATTAAAATATGGAAGCTCTGGTTTTAAGAAAAACTCTCTTGATTTGTTGATGTAACAGCTAGGACAAATGGTACCAGATTATTACAAAACTGTCTATAGAAAATTTCTCAAATCACAAACTGTGAGCTATTATTCCAAATAATTCAAAAGTACTTCTGCTTTAACAGCTGACATTTCCCTTGGGTCCTCGTGTGTGTGTGTGTGTGTGTGTGTGTGTTTGTGTGTTTTGAGCTGTATATACATCTCCACTGGCATCAGCAATGTGTCCATGCTAAGTAGCTAGGCATATCTAACACTTGTAAGGCACTTAAAATCAAATTAATTTCCTGTCAAAGCTACTGCATCTGTGTTTCAATTACTGAAATTCTAAATTTAGTGGAAAATATAAGTATGCTTTCTTATTATCACTGCATTAGTATTTCTAGGGCAAACAAGAATAACAACTAAAGTAGTTATTAGGGAAATGGTATTTCAGTGTGAATTTATGCTTACCAAATATAAGTATCTTATTCAGATGGAATTTATGTGATTGACTCTATTTGGGGACCAGCATTTCGAGATACACACGTTCCCTTCCAACAGAAGTCTATATCAATCGCTCCACACTTAGAATCAGTCCTTTCCTCCTCACCTAGATACTGCCTTCTTCAGAAGCTAGTATTCAGGCATTTAAAAAATAAGCAGTCTTTTGGAGGTTGTTTATCGTAAATATGTATGATTGAGCATGCTTCTGGTTGAGGCCAAGAGATTTAACAGGCCTCCAGATCCTTTGCTGCTCGTTCTTTGCTATGAAAGACAGACTCTTCACCTAACCATCCAGCCTAATGAGGTAAGATCACCAATGCCACTTTTTTTTAATCATTTTATTGGGGGCTCGTACATCACTTATCACAATACATATATACATTTACTGTGCCAAGTCTTCCGCGTGTCTGCTGTTGTCATCATCATTCTCCAAACATCTGCTTTTCCACTTGGGCCTTTAATTTCAGCTTTTCATTCCTTCCCTTCCCCACTGCCCCCTGCCCTACCACCCTTCATTACTATATAAATTATCATTTTGTCATATCTTATGTTTTCCGATGTCTCCCCTTGCCCACTCCTCTGATAACCGCCCTCCAGGTAGGAGGTTATGTGTATGTCCTTGTGATTGGCTCCACCTCTCTACCCCACCTTCCCTCCACCCACCCGGTAACACCACTCTCACTACTGTGAGGGGTTCATCTGCCCTAGGTTCCCCAAATTTCCAGTTACCATCTGTACCAGTGTACTTCTTTCAGTCCAGTTGGATTTGTAGGTTAGAATTGGGATCATGATACTTTGGGGGAGGAAGCCTTCAAGAACTAGAGAAAATATGTTTGTTTTATCTGAATTATTGGCCTACCAATGCTCCTTTTTAACAAGGTCTTCTGTTTTCAACCCATTCAGTAATTTTTGTATTGACATGAAGTAAGATTTTCAGGAGGACTGACTACAGGGGTACTGGAAAGTACCTATGTTTTTGAGTATTTCTGAACCTTAATATCAGTGGAGGCACCTAATTTTACCACAAAAAATGCATTAAAATGTGCTGAAAAACTCACCTTTTACATGCGTATATACGATACATTTTCTTCGACTTCTGTAACTAGTAATTTTGAACTTTGTATGAAAGTTTAAAGAATTTCCCAGTGCATATAAGATGGTCCCTATATAAGCAGAAGCATTCAGGGTACATGTGATTTTATAGCCACCCTTTCTTTCTTAATGAGCCTGTTGCCTTCTGACTAGCTCTGGATCAGAACTGCAGAAGGCCAAATGGCATCTTGAGAGGTGATGCTCTTCTTCTTTTTCTATCTTGTACTGTTTCATTTTAAGCTTCCCTCTGCAGCAGCTGAGTTATGTACCACTGTGTTTTGTGGGAACTCATAGCAACCTTGAGTGCCTCCTGCTAAATGTACATAGCTACAGTTGAAGAAGAAGTATTGATCGCAAAGTAATTCCATTAAATAAGTATTCTAGTTAATTATGAACTTGGATGATTCCAGGTAAACAGGCATTTTCCACACACACACACAGAGACAGACAGAGATGCAGAGAGAAAGGAAGAGACAGAGAGAATACTACTCTTGTGAATAAAAATAAAATCGATTTTGCAATGTTCTTCAAATCACAAACACATATATTCATGTACATACATACCAAATATATGCACATTTTCCCCCATAATTAATTGTTTCTCATATTTCTTGTTTGGGTCCCAGCGATCCCTTTTCAAGGAGAATCCCCAGCCGTCAGCATCATGATGCAATGCAAGTCAACAACTTTTTTCTAAGTGCACCCCGAGAGTCACTACCCTGACCTTCCTCGCACTTATCTTTGCACTTACCTCAGTTTGTATTTATACATTTATTCATGTGATTTCTCCATTAATGTTTCTCTTCCTTCATTAGCCTGTTTTGTGTGCACCGGCACTATACCTGCTTACGATCCTCCTAGGATCCCCAGAGCCTAGAGGAGCGAGAGCTAGGCATGCAGTAGTACTTATTGAATGTTTGAGCTAGATGAGGGAAGAAAGGAAACAAAAAATCATCAACAGATTTGCCTTCCCCATGCTCCTTGAATGAGCACAAGATGGGCCCAGTTGAATCTTGATTTTAATTTCCTGTGTTCATTGAACAACATAGAAGCTACTAGTTCTCTGGGAAAATCATCTTTTCAGCTACATAAAAATGAGTAAACAAAAACATCCTTCGACAATTGGGGGACCCCTGCTGGCACTAGGGCAGGGCAGTTGACTGCTGACTGAAAGGCAAGGGTTTGAAGGCATGAAGCCACTAGTGGCCAGATAGACCTGGTGGCCTGGCCCCTAAACATGACCACTTAGGACAGCTTTTGGGGACAGTTTTGTTGCATCACTTGGGTTCAGTCTGAGTGGCATGCAGACTTGATGGCACTGAATAAAGCAGGAAGCCTTGACTACTGCTAACAAGCAATGAATCCAAG
Source organism: Nesogale talazaci (assembly GCA_004026705.1). Classification (NCBI taxonomy): domain Eukaryota; kingdom Metazoa; phylum Chordata; class Mammalia; order Afrosoricida; family Tenrecidae; genus Nesogale; species Nesogale talazaci. The sequence goes on along the minus strand of PVJH01018459.1, from coordinate 1,848 downwards.
GGGGTGGGGGTGGGGGTGGGGGATGTGCACACCTCAGCTCTGTACCCAGAACCTAAATGGAACGTTCATTTAAAGGAGGGGTGGAGAGGGATTCAAATGGAAGTGAGTAGAGAGCCCCCTCTTTCATTATGATAAGTCTGGATTTATAGTCATTTGATATGACTGTTCTTCTTTACTTGTTTCCAGAACCCTACCACATTTATGCTTAAACATCCTTACTATTCTTCCCCGGCCTTCAAGAGTAACCTTCTTGTCTGAGTGTTATAAGGTTGATATTGTTGGGTGCTCTCCGACTGTTTCTGACTCACTGTAATCTCATGGGAGAGATAACTGCTCCACACGGCTTTCTAGGCTGTGAAACTTTGCAGGAGCTGATGACCGGGACTTCCTCTAGGGACACACTGTCTGACTTCCAAATGTCTTCCAACACAGATGCTCTTTGAAATAGTCTTATACAATAGGGTGAAAAGAAAGACACAGTTGAATTTTACAATAGCGTACACTTGTGTTGCAAATATAAGTAGCTTTATTTTTTTCCATCATTGTTTACTGAGAACTTGCAATGTTTCAGGCCCTGCACTATGACAGCAGTGAAATCAAGAAATGAAAAACAAAATAAAAAAGTTATCTTTGGTCAATTTTGACTCAACAAACCCTACAAGACTGCTCCACGTGATTTCACAACTGTACATTTTTATAAATGTAGATCACTATATCTTTCTCTTCTGGAGTGGCTTTTGTGTTTGACCTACCAATCTTTTGGTTGAGGCCAAAGACTGCAATCACTGTACCATGAGAACCCTAGCAAATGTTAAAAGGACTATGAAAGAAAAAACAGAGCTCAGGAAAGGAGAGTTAAAGAGTGTTATTGTTTTAAATATTGTTAAGCAATGGAATTCCAGCTAGGCAAAACACTGCTAGTGATCTTACATTAGTTCTTCTGGTAGACCCCAAACAAGTTAAGAGAATAAGCACAGACATTTTTGAATGAAGTCTGCTCACATCATTCAAGAACACAGGCACAGTGGAAATATGAACTACTGTTTTCATCACTGTCATTGAGCTTGGAAGGATGAGGCAAGGACTGTTAAAAAAACATCTCACAAGTTTCCCCTGGTTTGTCTAGTGGTACTTTTCTTTATGTACAGAGCTCTATATCCATAATATTTAGGTGATGGTCAACAAATGGAAGAGTCCACAGTTTGAACACAGAAGAAACACTGTGAGAAAAACATGTGTCAGTGACTTCCCAAAAGGTCTCCGCCATGGAAACACTCTGAACTCCTCTATTCTGCTGTACTGTTCACTCAGAGTTATATTCAATTCCACTGATCTTGTTGCAGAGCAGAAAGACAAAGTTTATCTCCCAACTCCATAAAAATGCTTCTAGTCGAGACTCTGGGAAGATGGCCGCCAGATAGGAAGCCCAAGCCCGGAGCTCCTGGAGATCGGTGAGTGGGGGTGACAAGGGGAAGGGTAGGGCTCTCAAATTGGGTTTTGTGACTCCAGGAACGCTCAGAGCCTCCTCTGAACCAGGAGCCGGTGCGACCCGCACGCCGCGCTCCCCACGGACGCGGGCACAGACGCTGCGGGTTCTTTGTGCCGGCGGGATCCAGGGCGCCGCTCTGCGACCCTGAGATCTGAGACCTGCAGTTAATCAGCGCCCGCGCGCGCAATCGCTGACCAGTCCTCCCCACCCCAAGGTCTCCAGGGTGCCCAGGGGACACTCCACGCAGACCCACACCTCTCGCTCCCCACCCCCAGGGACTCCTGTGTCCCCAGCACAACGGTGGGCCAGCCCCTCCCCCATCCCGGAGGCCCCCGCCCAGGCACACCTTAAGGGCGCCA
>PVJH01018458.1:30192-45275 GCA_004026705.1 Nesogale talazaci | reverse complement strand
GTAGCTGCGTTAACGATAGTCCATCTTCTATTTCTTCATGAAACAAGTTCTAATCACCCTGCAGGGTTCATTTCAGACTCTGACAAAATCCCATTCCACCCCCTACTCCACAATCAAAGTCCTCCTTGGAGTAATTTTACTAATCCTCTTGCTACTATACTCAGTCTCCCCTCCTCCTTTTAGGAGACTCAGACAACCACACTCCTGCAAACCCTCTAATCCCCCGCCCATATTAAACCTGAATGATACTTCCTCTTCACTCACACCCAATCTTACCATCCATTCCTAATAAATTAGGTGGTGTACTAAACTTCAATGCTCAATCCTCTTTCTAGCTGATTTTATTCTACTACTACTATTAAAATCATAATGACGAAGTCTAATATTCCGCCTGCTTAGTCAAAGTCTTTACTGAATCCTATAGCTGACCGACTTATAACATGGATTGGAGGTCAATCTTTAGAACACCCTTTCATTATTGTTGGCCAGGTAGCGTCACCTCTTTATTTTATCCTTATCTTAATCTTCATACCAACTATTAGTATCCTTGAAAACAACTGATTAAAATGAAGAGTCCATGTGGTATATGGATTATTAGGGTCTTGTAAACCATAGATGGAATATGTTATTCTCCCATGGACACCTACCCAAGAAAGAGACTTCTGCCTCACCGTCAACACCCAAAACTAACATTCTAACTAAACTCTTTCCTGATTTTACTCTACTTTTTTTTCAGACTATGCCTTGTCCCATATCACATACTCTGAATTATCTCCATTCAACTATCTTCACTTTTCTTATAAGCTTGTAAATCTTCATCAAGTCCTCTAGACTCAATAAGTCCGTCCACATCAAATATCACCTACAAGCGAATCTTCTTATCCATTTACTTAATTAAGCCAGGAAACCAGACCCTTCTTGTCCATAGTCTGTAGCACAACCCTGCCACTATTCTGGTCACCAATCTTATCACCACCCTTATCTTTCATTAATCACTAAGCTTAGATTAGATTAATAGTCACTAAACTTAGATTAATCACTAAGCGACCCATTTGGGTGATGGCCCTCTTCTCTCTCGGGGCTGAGGAGGGTTGTGGAGGGGCAGGTAGGGAGACGACTGTCAACTCTGCAGTTTTGAAGACAGTCCTCCCCCCCCTTTCTAGATGCTGCTCTCCGTCGTTGATTTCTCTCATTCAACTCTCCAGATTTGATGACCCAGAGGTGCCCAGCCCCACTCAGACCCAGCCCCCAACACAAGACCCAATGGCCAGCCTCTCGGTTGTGGCAGTCCCCCGATGAACTTGCTGGAAGCAAGTCGGCTAAGGTATGAGCCCACCCAGACCTCCCAGCCATGGTTGCCTCTTTCTGCTCAGTTACCTGGCTTGCCTGGGTCTCCAGAAGGCCCTGGTGAACCTCGGATTCCCGGCATCCCTGTGAGGCCTTGTTCACCTGGAGAAAGGACAGTGGGCAGAGAGATGCTTTCCATCAGTGAAACTGACCTGGCCAACCAAGCTGAGCCCAGGGTTTCCTGGGGTTTCACTGGTCTGCTTTGTGGGCGGGTGGAAAGGAGAAGCGGGGTCAGCAGGGGTCAGGGGTGGGAGCTTCACCCCGGGTGGGGCACCGGCAGGGCATGGAGCAATAAGAAGGGGGAGACCAACAGACCAGTGACCAACCTCTAAGGCCTTGTTGTCCATCGGGGCCAGCAGGACCTGGGAAGGCGGAAGCAAAGCTTATCAGTCATTTCAGAAGCTCTGTCCGGGCCTCCCTCCCTGTGTCGCCCCAATCGTTTCAAAGTCGGTTGGGTCCCTTCTGGGGGGCCCATGGCAGCACCTCCTGATGCCGTCGTCCACGGCAGGGGCTTTGTCTTTGGCCTTCTCTTTGCACGGAGACTTCTCTCTGCCTCCTTTCTTCGCCAATAATACTAACCGGATTGACTATCTCCTCCCCGAGAAGCGTCCCATTACTATCCCAGTGGCTATCGGGCCACAGCAACCACACCAAGGAGGGAGATGCCATGCAAACCTTTGGGAAACTCACCCATTGCTCCTTTAGTTCCGGGCTCCCCGACAGCACCAGGCAATCCTCTCTGGCCAGGCTCGCCTGCAAAGGAAACAAGGATGAGCTGGGCAGAGGCTCTTAAGCTCCGCAAGCTTCAGCAGGGCTGGAAGGCTCCCACTCGTTCCCACCGAGGGCCCAAGTCTGCCCCCTCGACAGAGGAGGTCGAATGACATCTAGAGTGTGGGTAGGCAGCTTCTGCTTCGATCCCATACTCAGGACCATCCCTAACTTCCTATTCTCCCCACAGTGTTCCCTCTTGCCTCAACACAGTCATGGATGACCCATCAGCCATGTGTATGGGACTGGTTTCCTCGGAAGCAGAAAGACGCCCCTTGCCTTCATAACACTAGGACCCTTGGTTTCTCTTTTAACCAAACAGCCTGTCAGGCAGGAAGTGGCTGGATGAGCCCTAGTGTGGCCAATGTTCTGTGACTTTGGGAAGAGTTTAATTTTCCCACCTGAATTCCCCAGGAAGGAATCGGGGACCATCCCTAACTTCCTGTTCTCCCCACAACATTCCCTCTTGGACTATTCATTTTGATGCTTTCTGACTGTCTGTCGGGCCTCCTGGGATCGTATTTCCAGGTTCAAGATGAGCCCGTCTGCTCCCCGACAGACTTACACAGTCTCAGATGCCCTGTGCAGCGTCGCTGTGAGTCGGTACCGACTCGATGGCAGGAAGTTGGATTTGGGTGTGTGTTTCGCTTCCCCCCCAGATTGCAAACTCCTTGGAGGTTTATAGAGCGTGATTCTGCATCACACAGCTGTATTTCCCCCCCACTTCCCGTGCTCCATGGATTTACACAAAGCCATTCACGGAGCCAGTAGATTTCTACACAAGACTCACCCGTGAGGCCTCGCGGTCCTTTCTCACCCTGGTCACCTAACAGGAACATGAAGGAAACATCAGCTGACAGGAAGGAAAGCATTCTGACCCAGCAATGGGGAGCCTGGGGTGGGCAGCAGGTCTGGCTCTTTGGAAAACGACTGCGAGGTAGGCTAGCAGAGTGCTGGCCAAGGCCTCAGCACGGATGAAATGGAAGTATCTGAGATCTCTCGCAGGGCCAGGTGCTGCCACTCTGTCACACACGAGGTGGCCCAGGCTAGACACCAGACCCTCTTCATCACCCAGAGGGCGGGTCAACCTTGGAGCTGGGCGTGGTGTATTTTCTCTCTGGGTCTCGGGTTTTCTGGTTGGCCAAACTGGACGAGAGTGAGCTGTTAGCTCCCTCAGATCTCTGCTCTCTGAGCCTGGGGCAGGGCTTCTAACAGGATCTCAGGAGCTGAGCAGAGTAGCCTGATGGAGCAGCGTACCTTTGGGTCCTGATGGTCCCATGGGTCCTTTATCACCTGAAAAGCAAATAGACCCTCTCAGGGTAAAGATTCTTGGAGAGGGACAACCTAGAAGGGGAGGTGGCTCTCTGAAGACTGGCTCCCACTCCCTCTGAGCCTCCTCTTCCCCAGGCTCATCTGCTGCTCTGCACAGGCTGCTGCTCATGCCCAAGGGTCCCTCCCTCTTCTCCCAGCCTCCCTTCTTGAGTAAGAGGCACCCCCTTCTCCGTGAGTCCTGTCGGACAGCTTACCTTTGACCCCAGGGAGTCCTACTTCACCTCGGAGCCCCTGGGGGCCTATAGGACCTGCCAAGCAGAGAAGACAATACAGTTGGGTAAGTGTCATTAGTTTGAGCAGGAAGGAAAACTAACTCTCTCTCTTTCTCTCTCTCTCTTTCTCTCTCTCTCTCTGTCTGTCTCTCAGGGCTGCCGTCCCTCTTCCCCACAGCCCAGCTAAACCATCCTGGTCCACATTCCCTGTCCTCGTGTTGAGCAGGGCCTGGGCAAGAACCCTTTGCAATACCCCTGCAGAGACATAGGTCTGCAGAGTGTGGGCTGCAGCTGAAACTCCAGGCAGCTGGGTGTACTCTCTGGTCCATAGGGAACGAGGCAGAGGCAGACCCCACTTGGTTCCAACTCTGGCAAGAGGAGACATTTCTGCTGGTGAAGATGCGAGATCCAAGGGGCTGGACATGACGCTGTTCCTCCCTCCCTCCCCCCGCTAGGATCTAACATAGCGGCCATGTAGGGGTGAACTTGAATTTTGTCTTTCTAGGAACCCCTTTCCCACCTACCCCCTCTTTTGGCTAGCAAGAGACCCACGCTCACCTGGGGGTCCGTGAGGCCCAGGAGAACCACTGGAACCTGAGGAGGAGGAGGAGACAGTTGTCAGTAAAGGGGTCAGGCACAGGCCTAGGGCATCTGCTCCAGATGAGCGCCAAAGGGTATGAGTGGGATGAGGACTGGGGAGCTTCCTTCCGGTGAGGATGGCGTGTCGCTCACATGGTAGGGGTTCTTGTCCGGACACCTAAAGTCAGCAGACTCAGGAGTGGCCGACCCCCTTGTGAAGCTGGGTTGGGTCAAGAAACCCCTTGCTCCTTCCTGACCAGAGTAAGGCCTGGGGCTTGGGGAGGGAGTGGGTGAGCAAGAGAGATGACCAGATGGGCTCCAAGCCATGAGAAGGGCCCATTCATCCTGGGCTGCCCAGATAGGTGGCTTTAAATTTGAGCATCTGACCCCAGGCTGTTGAGGATGTGGCCTGACTTCTGATGTCCCGAACGAGCCACCCTTCCCTTTAGGAACCACTCTCCCTGCACTGGCCAGAGGTCCTGGGCCAGGGCTATGTGGGATCCCAGGTCTGAGCCTCTGTGGCCCGTTCTAGAAATGAACCCTGCTCCTCACCTGTCACCCCCACCCCCATGCAACAGAGTTACTGCCCGGAGTGTCTGCCTTACCTTTGGGACCCACAGAACCTGGGACACCAGGTGGGCCATGACGTCCAGGTTCTCCAGCATCCCCTGGGGAGAGACCGGGGAGTGAGCCCTCTGGGCGAGCGCACAGCTGTGTCCAGGGAAATGGATGCTTCCCACCCTGCCAGGTGTCGCGTGTGGGGGGCAGGGGGTGACCCTCCAGCAAAACACCTTCGGTGTGCTCTCCCCAGAGGTTTAATGTTCCCTGGGACCTGACAGCTGGGTGCCATCCAATTATCAGTTGCCTGGTTGACCAGGCTTTCTGCGCTGGCCATCTTTTTTTCTTTTTTTTTTTTTGGGGGGGGTGCATCACTCCTCTCCGGTGGTGGGAGTAGGAGGCCCAGCCCCACTGCTGGAAATTGAACCTCTGTCCCAGTGGGCCGCAGTCCTGCACACAACCACTATACCACCGGGGCTCAGCTCACTGGCCATCTTTTGGCATCGAGAGATGTCCTTGTGTCTGGATTTATTGTCCCCGAGAGAGAGGCGTGGGTAAGAATCACATTTTAAAAGCTCCACCATGCCTCCAGTGTGGGGTCTGCCGCTTGGGGCTTCTCTCCTCCCACGTCTGGTCCCCCCCCCGCGCCATGAGGGGCTAGGGCCAGCTAACTGCTCAGGCCTCTCCTCCTGCCTTTCCACCCTTCACTGTCCCCCTTAGAGCTGAACTCTCCTCACCACCGCACGATCATTTGCTCCGTGGATTTGAAGCCAGGCAGACTGGCCCTATGGCCCAGGCAGGCTCTGCAGTCAGGCTTATGCCCGTCAGCAGCCCGCAGTCTGTGGGGGCTTAGCTCAGACTCCAGGAGGCTGTTCCATCAGGGCATGTAGAAGGGAGAGTATTTGAACCCTCCTGCTGAAGAAGGTTCTTCTCACCTTTGTCCCCTTTCTCGCCAAACCCAGGGGGCCCTGGATCGCCGCGGAGGCCGGGGGGTCCTTCTCGCCCTCTCTGGCCCATCGGTCCCTCCATGCCAGGTTCTCCTAAGGACAGAAAGGTCAGCTTGAGGGGTCCAGCTGAGACATCTCTCTGGCAGCATGCTTGTCTGGAGTCCCTTCCTGGAGCTGCCTGCTTCCACTCTCGGAAGCCTGGGGAGCCTTACAAATGCAAGTCCACCGCGCCCCAAAGCAGCTCATGGCATCGGATCACGTTCCAGTAAAAGCCAAAGGCCTTCTGGGCCACACATGACCTGCCGCCCTCCGGCTGCTCCTTGAGCCTGCTGGGCACCCGCCAGCCCCGCCCCTGACTCCCTTCAAGCCTTCCTGTGAGTGGCTGTGTCCCTGGGGCCTCTCCAGTGGCCCATTCCCAGGGAACAGCCCTGCATGCTGAGCCAGCATCTCCGCCAGCTTCCACGTGGAGGCCGACCCCCTTTTCCCACTTCTCTCTCACTGCCTTCGAGCCCACCCGTGCTGTCCCAGCGGCCCCCTGCGCATTTCCCAAACCGGCACTGCTTCTGGTTGTACAAAGCGCAGTCTCGCTGCTGAGAAGCAGCTGGTGGTTTCAACCGCCGACCAGGCAGGCCGCAGCCCCACGTCTAACCACTAAGCTACCAGCGTTCCCACCGCACAGATAAAGCGCGGCTCATTGTACAGGTTACGGGTCGAGCCAGCGAACGGTGGGCACCGAGCTCTCCTCCACCCATGGGGAAACCCACGCCTTCTTGTCACTGGCTTTGTGGCTAGAAGGATACTCCCTGTAGCGTTCTGATGGGGGCTCCCGGCTGAAATCTCTGCCAGGCCTGCCTGCCACCCATTTCTCCTGCTCTGTGCCTTTCTCCCCAGCTGAGTGGTAACTTCCATGACCGCAGCGGTTTGTCGGTTTTGTTTTTTATTTTTATTTATTTATTTAATTTAATTTTTTTAAAGTTTTTTTTTTTTTTTTTTTTTTTTTTTTTTTTTTTTTTTTTTTTTTTTTTTTTTTTTTTAGGCATCACTGCCCTGTGGTGGTGGGAGCAGGTGGCCCAGCCCTTGCTCTTGTGAGCTGGAATTGAACTTCCATCACAGTGGGCCACAGTCCCGCACACAACCACTATGCCACTGGGGCTCAGCCCGGTTTGTCGGTTTTGTTCAGCGATGTCGCCGCATCAGGCCTTGATGCCGGCCCAAAGCAAACTAACTGTCAATTTGGACTCACAGCAGTCCCATGTGACTGCCCCCGGGGCTTGCTGAGATGATAACTATGGGGGGCAGGAAACCTCCCCTTTCTCCTACTCAGCAGCCAACAGGGAACCCACTAGCCCCCCTCCCCCTCTCCCCCCTCCCTAGCACAAAGCAGGCACTCACTGACTAAATGAATGAGTGAACGGAAACAACGGTTCTTACCCACACTGCCTTTTTGTCCTTTGGGTCCTTGGAGACCTGGGTGGCCCAAGAGCCCGGGCATACCTGTGGAAGGAGACACAAGGCTAGATCAGCCCTGGTTTCCTGTGGGAGGCCAGGAGCAAGGCGGGAGCAGCCTGCCCCGCTGGCAGCTCCATTCTTAAAGGAGTCAGGGAGGGCCTCAGCAGTGACGTACCTGGAGCCCCGGGGTGTCCTTGGTCACCTGCAGGGGCAGGAATAAAAGATGAGGCGTCAGCCAGAGGACAAAAGCCTGGCTCCCTAGGCTAGAGGCTCTGAGGGTGGGTTGAAGCGAGTGAACTAGAGAGCGTGACCAGATGAGAGTGTCCTACAGATGACCGTGTGGGAGCTACCCAGCCTTGCTCCTGAGAGCTGCTCCTGGATTTGAACTGGCAATGGTTCCTATTTTTGAGCCTGTGGCTGTAGCCGCTGTACCAATCCATCTTGTCGAGAGACTGTCCTCTCTTTCCCTGGCTCTCTTATTTCTGCCACGTGTGTAAGTATCGCAGCTTGAGGCTGCAAACTATTTCGTGGGACAGATGCGCGTGAAACAATTATTGTGGTTCCTCTGCACTTCAAATTTACCGGGGTGTCCTGGATGTTAACACACTCAGGGGCTCTGTAATGATCACTCCCCTCTCCAGGGTGGCCCAGACAGGCAGGGCCTTCAAACCCATGACTTTGGGAAAGGGAGCTGGGTGGAATCTCCCCACTCCGCCCCCACCCCCCGAGTGTCCCAAGAGGTCATGAAGAGCGCAGAGCAAGGTGGAGATCCATTGCAGGACTCCCCCTCTCTGTGCTGGAGCCTCTTGGGAAAGAGCCTGAGGCTGGGGAAGAAGAGGGGCGACCTCATGCCCTAGGGTGTGGACCATGCACCCGCTTGCTTCCTGAGCAGGCACACCTGCTGAGCCCGAGGCTTGAGAGTGGGACCCAGAAGCTTCTGGGTGCTCCTTGACACACTGAAGTTCCTGACGCCCAGGGGGCTAGACCCAAGAGAGCCAGCTGCTCTGTGGCCAGGTGGGCGCCGGGGCCCCTCTCCCTCCCTAGGCACCTGTCCCATCACTTTTCTCAGGAAAGCTATTCATCTCCTTGTGCAGGTCATACAAGGACCTCACACAGTTTAGCAAGGATTGTCCACGGACTTAGACGACAGGATGCCTTTCCCCCTGCCACTATCCTGCCTCCCCTGCTAGACCAGAAGTCATGCAGGGGGCAGGGAGACAGGTTCACACTGGAAGCCCCGGGTGGGGGTTCAGTTCTTGGCTGCTGCTTTTCCTCTCAGCTCCCCCACATCTAACAGGGCTGAGGTCGACTGAGGGGGCTCCTGGCCTGATTCATCAGAATTACCCAGAGGAGCCCACCCTTAGGCATCCCAGCGCTGATTCAGGAGGTCTGGGCAGCTTAGAATTCTCCCCAGGTGTCTGTGGTACCCAACCCTTTAGAGCGTGAGGGAGATGAGGGTCCCTGGCATACGGAGACCACTTTGGGGTTCTTGATTCTGGGAGTCTCCTTGGAACAGGAGAAGGGACCAGGACCTGAGCAGGCCCAGAAATGGAGAGTCCTGCTTTCCGTTATAAAAGTACAAAAAGCTGAACTGTTTCCGCACCCCCCCGCCCCCATCCAAGTATGCTGCATACCTTCCCACACAAATGTTCTGTTTTCCAAGAAGCCACCATGACGAGCAATTTAAAACTGTATCAGGTTACTGACAAATACAGATCATTCTATTTTCTGATTTTAGGATCGTTTCCTAACATGAGCTTCTTGAAATAAGGTCTTCCTACACAGAGGATAGCGGGCCAGTTAAAACTTGATTTCCAGTTGGATAATTAGAGTACATGAACGTTGCTTACTTACTTTTAACAATAAAAATTCTTCTACACTAGTTGGGCAACATAAACCTCTTATATACACCTTCAACTTGTTATTTTAGATCTATCAGTTCTAAGATCAACCTCAGGGTTGCGGGGCTGCTCGGCTCCCACCCGTCCTGCCACAGTCAGTCGAAGCAGTCATGCGCACATGCACATGTTAGACGAGCTGCTTGATTCAGACCGACTGCTTTCCACCATCTCGTGTTTTAGGGGGGAAATTCCCATGTCATATTTACCTTTAGGCCCTTGACTTCCCGTGTCACCTGAAATCAGAAAGCGATGAAATCTGTGAGATGAGGGAAGAAACCACGAGTCCGCCCCCTCCGGAGTCTCTTTGGAGACACTGAGCATGATTTCAGGGTCAAGAGATCGTGGGGTGCGGTGCCCTCGGGCACCTCCTGGCACCGCTCGGAAGACTCCCCAAAGCACCTCCCCCCCCCCCAGGAGAGTCTCACGGGAGAGTCAACCCTTCTGCCCTCCCAACAGAGCGGTAAGGGGGTTCGATTCCGCATCCTTCCAGAGTACCAAGGTCCGAGGCGAGGCGGTCGGTCAGCTCGTACCTTTAGGCCCGGGGTTTCCTCGGAGGTTTCCTGTAAGAGGAAGCGGGTTCTAGGTGAGTGTTCCTATAGGGCTTCTCCCACAACCCTCCAAGGGCCCCAGGTGGGGGGGTGTGGTGGGGGAGGGCAGGTCAAGACCAGGATTTGGACTCTGATGTGCTCCCCCCCCCCCTTCTGGGTTTCCGTTTTTCCCAGTAGTAAAATGGGATCACGTTCTTGGTGGCCGACCCCCTCCCTCGCAGGGTTCTTGATAGGCCTTACTTAGGGAAGGGTGCCTCGCCCCGTGTGCCCCTCCGCACCCCACGGGGCCCGTGGACTCAGAGAGAGGAGGCCCTTGACTGCTCCGCGCACTGACCGTTCTCTTGTTCCGTCTGCAGCCTGTTCCTCACGAATACCCAGAGTGCCTCCGAGTCGTGGCTGTCCAGGCCCAGGCCCGTGCCCACCCCGGGCGCGACCCCCTGGAGGCGCTCCTTGCTGCTGCGCTCCAGCTTCTCCTCGAAATGTGTCATGCTGACCTTGAGTCTCTCAAGTTCATCCACTCGGGCTTTCAGCTTCCGCACCTCCTCCGCTGCCACGGACAGAACACAGGGTCCGGTCACCCCCCCGGGACCTGGGCCCTGCGCCCTCCTAGAGCCCACTCCACGGGGTCAGGTGGGGAGTGCTGGGGCCAGGGCGGGCCCCTTCTCTCCCCTGGGACGTCATGCTGGAGTAGCGATGCTGTGACAAGTGCTTCTTGCAATCCCAGGACCGTGGCGGAGCCTGGGAGATGGGAGTCTGGCCTACAAACTCCTCCTTGCTTCCCAGGGGTGGGGGAGGGGGTGGGGGAGTGGATGGAGTGAGGACTCTCCAGAGATGGCAGGCTGCCTCCAAAAGGCCTCCCTCAAAGGGCTCGGGCGCTTAAGGCCGGTGGTTGGAGGAGAGAGAGCGCAGACGTGGACACCAGATTATGGCTCTGCATGTCCACAGGGCCACTGAGTGGGTGAGTGGCCCTGGCCGGCCCCTCCCAGACCCTGGTTGCTGCTTCTGGAGCAGGGCAATCTGCACGGAGGATCTGGGCCCGGCTCGTACCTAGGGCGATGAGGCCGAAGAGCAGGCCGAGGAGGAGCAGCCAGGTGAGCAGCAGGCCCAGCAGCCACTTCCACCAGCTGCAGCAGGAGCCACAGGGACACCAGGCAGGCGCGGCCCCCCACGGGCCTCCGGCCCCGGCAACCCCTCCGCCAGCGCCACGGCCGCTTTGGTCATAGCCATGGATTTCTGTGGGCGAGAGGGGAGGGTGAGGGGAACCTTCCACGCTCGGGCCTCGGCCGAGGACTGCAGATGGAGGGCTGGACCTTCCTGGGCGTCCACGGAGGGATGAACGCGGGGCTGCTTACGACCTGCTCGGGTCGGCTGTGCAATTTTCTCTGCTTCCATTGAGAAAATGAGGTGGAAGTGTGGCCCCTCCAACGTGGGGGAGGGGGTGTTGAATGAGATGGGTAGACGGAAAAGAGCAGAGGAGGTAGTGCAGTGGTTCTCCCTTCCTCCTGCCATGACCCTTCCATAACGTTCCTCATGCTGTGGTACCCCCCCCTCCCCTCCAACCATAACATGAGTTTCCTTGCTACTGCCACACTCTCTCATTCTGCTAATGTTATGAATCAGGCGACTCCTGTGAAAGGGTCATTCGACGTCCACAGGGGTCGCGACCCACAGGTTGAGAACCGCTGATGTAGTGCCCTGGTGGCGTCGTGGGCTACAGGTTGGGCTACTAACTGTGAGGTCAGTGATTTGAAACCACCAGCCACTAGAGAGAGAGAGAGAGAGAGAGAGAGAGAGAGAGAGAGAGAGAGAGAGAGACTCTTGCTTCTGTAATGCGTCACCATCTCAGAAACCCTTGGGGACAGTTCTACCCTGTCCTATAAGGTCTTGGTGAGTTGACAAGTGAGCTTGGTGTTTGAGTGTTGGGGACCCATAGCACAAGCTTTCAAGCTTTATTATGAGCGTGTGGATCGGCCATGGTCCTTCGGGGGCTGTGAGACCCAGAGCTAAATAAAGGTCCATCTCCCTGCCTCAGTTCTCAGACTCTGTCTTAATAACCCCAACCCATACTTACACCCCCGGTCCATGGGGGCTCTAACAGAACTGCCTTGAGAGTTTCCAGGCTGCGCATCTGGACCACGGCAGACTGCCACGTCTTTCCCATACCTCAGAGAGGCTGGCAGATTTGAACAGCCCACGTCCTGTTTAACAGCTGAGCACTTAACAACTGCACACTGCTGGAGGGGTGGGGGTAGCCCCCACCCCCGGCTTCTCGTAACCCAGGGTCCCTGGAAGTACACTCAACACATATCTATTGTACCACACACACCCTGTGCCTCCTTCATCCTTTCCCTCAGACCCTCGTAATCTGTCTTCTGCCAGTCCTTTTGGCCTGTTAGAAATTGCATGTCAGTGGGGTCTGTCCTATTGGTCTCCTGTCTGTACCTTTCCCTCAGTGTAGTGTTTTCAAAATTCATCCATGTCTTAGCAGATGTTGGGGCTTCATGTCTTGATTTGAATGTATGTGCCTTCTTGGGAGACCCTGGGCTTAACAGAGTGTATGAGTGCTGGACAGGGGCTATGGGGCTGGGAAGCACTATCCTCACTAAGCCCACAGTCTGTCCACTCCTCCAACCTCCACCTGGGTCCCTCTAAGCCTTCAGTGACCCTCTTGAAGGAGGAAAGGTTCAGTAGTGCAGCGTCCATGCTGGGAGGCAGTGATGAGTCCCCAGAACCCCGTTGGTTTCCCTCACTGCCTCACCCGGTGCTCTTACCCACCTGCAGACGCAGCCTTGCTCTTGGCCGATGCTGTCTTCACGTCTCCTGGAAGCACAAACACAGAGAACCCACATTTTCTCCTGAGCGCTGAAACGGGAGGAGTCCCAAGCCTACCCTCCCCGCTGGTGTTAGTTTGGTTAGGTTAGTTTGAGGGGACTTCAGGAAGTTTGTGGAAAAATGGGAAAAAGAGATACTGGAAATTTTCCATGCAGTTCTTAAAGCGTCCTCCGGGCACTTTGCAGAGCAGTACATATTGAAGCATCCGTCCATGCCATCCTCCCGACTCCAACATCTAAACTAATTACTGTGATGAAGTTGTTGGCAAACAGCTAATGGTGGGGAGGTGGGGGAACCAGTGCCTTAATTCTCTTGGGACTTTATACCTTTGTAACATACAACATTTTCTCAGGACGGTGGGGGGGGGGTGTCACATTTGCATTCAAACATTAAGCATGAGAAATGACTGATTCCATAGTCAATGCACTTAGAACACAAGTCTGGGTGGAAGGAACCAGAGGTGGGAGTAGTCTTGGGGAAAGAGCGTGCCTGAGCCTGTCAGCATGAGGGGAGTGTTCTAGGGAAATTGCCCTTGGATTTTAGCAGATTCTGATCAGGACTCTCTGAAATGTAGAGAACACCCATTTGGAAGTTTCTCTTAAGACCTGGCTCCACTGTAAGCACAGGGAATCCAGGGCAGATAAACTCTTCAGGACCAGTATTGAGAGTGGCCATACCAGGAGGGGAAGGGGAAGATGGGGGAGAAAGGAGGACCCAATCACAATGACCTATCTATAACTCCCTCCCAGGGGGATGGACAACAGAGAAGGTGGTAAAGGGAGACGTTGAATAGTGCAAGACATGGAAAAAATAATAGCAATTTATAAATTATCAAGGAAGGGAGGGTGAGGGAGGGGAAAAATGAGGAGTTGATACCAAGGGCTCAAGTAGTAAAGATATGTTTTGGAAATAATGATGACCACAAATGTACAAATGTGCTGGACACAATGGATGTGTGGATGGATTGTGATAAGAGTGTATGAACCCCCAATAAAATGATTTTTTAAAAAAGGGTCTATCTCCAATCTCCCCCCATCTTCTCAGAACTATAGATGGTTTAATTGTGCATGTCTTTTACAGTGCTCTGTGAGTTAACCCTTCTGTTCCTGCCCTCCCCGTAATGGCACTTCAGTGACAGATTCTAGAGGGCTCAGAGCCTGTGAGGAAATTCAGGTATTCAGGAAAGGATCCAGATATTTGGGGAGAAGGGAAAAAAACCCAAAAAGCTAGGAAGTACTTTGCAAAGCATTATCCACCCCATTAGTTGTGAAAATGATGGGAGGGTTAGTGAGGTGGAAACACCTCCTTGCCCACCCCCCTCAAGATTCTGCACACATCTAAGGATGACTTGTGTCTCAACGGTGTGCGTGGGAACTAAACAGGGAGCGTGCCCACATTTGGGGTCCGTGTCAGTAGGTCAGGGATAGGAGCTGAGCTTCAGTCCGCTAGCGAGTGTAGCCGAAGCGGTGTGCCCATGACCATGCTGAGCGCGAAGGTCTCAGGCGGGCAACGAGCCAGCGAGCTGTGGATTGGCTGAAGTCAGGCTCTCAGCTTGGTTCTTACCATTAGCTTCAGACTTCAGGTAGGTGTCCGCACTGTAGGTGGCTTGCTTTTCTTTTTTCAGGGTGTCCTCTGAAAAGGAAGCTGTGCACCCAGCCGATGAGAATCCAGTCTCTCCTCCCTGCCCCTACCTGCCTGCTTCGAGAGGGGTCCGTTTTCCTGCAGTTCCCCTGCCTACCCCAGAGTGTGGGCAGATACTTGCTGTGACCCAGGGGCCCTGTGGGGACCCTTAGCCAGAGGTTTCCTGCCACCTGTAGCTGAGGCAGATCCAGGGACACCCTATTCGGCCAGGCATTTCCCCCGGGAATGGGATGACTAGGGCTTTCTTGTGATGACAGTAACCACCTTGCTAGGACACCCAGGGTCTTACGCTAATTGCCCAAGTCCTGGACGACCTTACTTGCAGCGATGGTGGCTGGGGAGGCGGTGAAGACCTTCCCGCTGTCCTTGGTCATGATCAGCAGCTCCATTTCCTTCTTGGGAGGCACGTTGTCTTTCTCCAAGATCAGGAACTTACAGTCCTTGTGCAGAATCTCCTCCTTCTGGAGAGCGGTGGTGCTGGCTGCCGAGGAGAGGAGGGGGTGGGGAGGAAGGGTGAGAAGGGGGGCCGGTGTCGGGAGGGAGGAAAGGGAGAGCTCGGCCCCTGCTATCACTCACAGTGCTCCCCATGACAGTTCCTGGGGACCAGGGGCATGCCTCCCCTGCTTGGCTGGACCTGGCCACCTGGCGGTTGGCTACGCTTCCAAGCGCTGGACACTGACCTCGAGGCTGCTGCCAAACGAGAGGCTGCAGGGTCTTCAGCAAACTGTCTTTTATGAATGTGGCAGATTCACTTCACTTTGATCCTTAACAGCTACCTGCTCCGTGAAGCCTTTCCTGCCCTCCCAGCTTATCCACGCCCTCCGTCTCTCTCACAGCACTTCGTTCCTGCCCCGAAAACCACCACTCATTTTCTGTAATTATCTTGCATGTGGGTTTGTCGACTCCCATAGTCTCTGCCTGCCCCCCCCCAACCCCCCACTAGAATTGTTAGGTTGGCGAGGGCAGGAA
>PVJH01018458.1:0-30092 GCA_004026705.1 Nesogale talazaci | reverse complement strand
AGACAGGCTCCTGGATGCTACAGAGGGGCTTCCTGTCTCTCATGAGGAGCTGCCTGTCCCAGGAGCAGGCCAGGAGAGAGCACTCAAGGATGGGGACTGATTCTAGGCATGTGTGGAAGGTGGCGCTCCCTGCCCCTGGGATAGGAAGGCCAGGGTCACAGGGCTGATAGACGGTCCTCTTGATTTGCTCCTGGAAACATCTGAGAGCCTCTCGGAGGGGGTTGCATTGCAGCTCTCAGACACGAGGGGCCTGTGCCTCCAATCGGCCTGTGGCCGAGACTGGGCAACTCTGCCACGTGTAGCAGCCCTCTTACCTGCAGAGGTGGACGTGCCGGTGCTCACCACAGCAGGGCTCTGGGGCATGTTCTTCTTGACACCGTACCCTGCAAGACAGGAACTCTGAGGAAGCCGGACCGGCCTGGAGGGCTGGGGGTGGGGCACGCAGCTAGAAGCAGCTCAACCAGCCCTGGCAGAGAGGTGGCTTTTCCAGCTGAGAAGCAGAGGATGAAATCGACCCCCTGTAGCCGGTGGCCAGAGAGGGAGGTTGAGGATGAACCTTCTGGGGTGCAATCCTCTCCATCCTTCCTAGGTTCCCAGACTTACTTGGCCCACCTCTCCTTTCAAGAAAAAAGCAAAAACCCAAACCTCAGTACTCCTTTGACAATGGAGGGCTTGTACCATATCCAGGATAAAGTATAGGTATCTGCTCTTGCTGCCTCCTCTGGATTCCTCCTGTCCCGTGTCTACCCAACATACACACATTCAGACCCTCCCCCATCTCCTTTCCTTCTGAACCATGGTCCTTGCCGCTTGCTCTGCACAAGGTGTCATTCAGCGTGTGATGTTCTAGACCCAGAGGGACGGCCAGCTCCTTTCAGGATGCCTCTGTAGAACTTCCCCACTGGGTGTCCTAGTCTGTCATCGGGTCAGAACAGACCACCTGGTCTTTTGTTCGCTCCATGGGGTGGCGGGTGGACTTGAACTGCTGACCTTTGGGTTCCCAGCGGAGGGCTTAACCACTTGGCCAGCAGGGCTCACTGGATTGTCTCCCTGGATCCTCTCAGCAGCAGGCATGGTGAGGACAAAGGCTTAGTCTCACTTCCCCTCTGAACGGTGCCCTCCCACCCCAGGGCCGTGGCCTGGGAGTTGTGCCATGAAGTCAGCCAGTCACCGACTTCCAATGAAAGCATTGTCCAGGACAGAAGTGACCCGAGGAGACCACCAGCCCCATCACTCTGACCTTGAGAGAACTCGGCGTAAGCACCATCGAAAGTGCAGCCCCCCCAGCCCCACCCCCCACTGCTGCATTGAACTCAGGGTGGAACCAGCTTAGGCTGGCTCGTCTAGATGACCGGAGGTGGATTATGATTATTTTGGGGTGTGGGGTGGGGAAGGTCCATTGTCTTTAAGGAATGATTTGGCCCCTCGAGTTCAGGAGCTGGAAAGGGGTATTGAATGCTACAGCTTTCAGGGGAAGCTGTTCCTCAGTCTGAAGCCCTAACTCCAGGCTACTGACCTGTGGCGGAGCTGGCGGTGCCGTGGGACAAGGTGGTTGAGCTGGGGGCCAAGTTGTTCTGCATGCCAAACACTGTGAAGGCAATCGAGGAGGGATGAAGGCAGGGTCCAGCCCAGAGGGGAAGCCCCTCAAGGCAGGCTCTCCTCCAATTCCAAGCCACTTCCCCGAGAAATGCCACGGTGTCTGGAAGAAGCTCTCTAACGTTCTCAGGACCAGGAACCCTTCACGTCTAAGTCATCTCTCTCTGTCTTTCCACAGACATTTGCAAGTCCTCACCACTCTACCCCAGGCCAAGAGAAATGACTTGTGGTTCTGTACACCGGGTTGTCAGAGCCACATCAATTGACAGCAAGAGTCTGCTTGGGGTCTGACAGAAAAGGCCTGACACATGGCTCTCTCAGGCCTTTCATTTCTGTTCGCCAACGTGCATGGAAGCTGCAGGTTTGAACCCAGGAGAAGCCTGGAAACTCTCCTTTCTGCCCAGCTCTGCAATGCCTTGCCTGGAGGTTGTAAAGGCTGCCTATGACCAAGGGCGGGAGCTGGGGTGCCTGCTCTCTGAATGTGCCCCTTGGCTTTTCTTGGGCGTGGAGGGAGAGCAGGTGCCCTCCTGGGCAGAAAGGATGACTTTGCTACACTCTGTGCTGTTCTCACCAGGAGGGAGTCTCCTCTTTTTTAAAGAGCCGTCTGCTTAGGAAGGGTGCCTGTCCGTGGTGGGGACTGACCTGAGGAGCAGGTGCCGAGCCCTGGGGGCAGTGTGGGCGAGCAGGAGACAATGTTGTTTGGGACTCCAAACACTGCAGGAGAGAAGAGAAGCTGGTGAGAGAGAGCGAGTGAGAAAGCAAGCCCCCATGAACAGGGACCCAGACCCAGATATACCAGGAGAACCTGGACAACGGACGCCATGGCTGTGTTGTTCTACTTCGGTATATCTCGGGATCACTGTAGTCGTTTACTTGGCCACAGAAAGCACAGTGTGAACGGCAGTGAATGTGGGGTAGTCACCAGAGAGGCAAGCCCTCAAGCGCAGACACAAGGCTGCTGGGGGCCGCCAAAGGCTCTTGCTTCCCAGTGTCCGCATTTTGCAGGGAAAGCGCCCGCAGGCCAGAGACGTAACCTCCTCTCTTCAAGGGCGCACAGTTAATGCGTGTGCAGTAAGATTTGGCCTCCTGCCACTGCTTCCCAAGTGTTTTCCACGGTATCTTCATTCCAACCCCAACACACACACACACACACACACACACACACACACACACACACACACACACCGTGCTCCGTTACAGAGTCCTGTTTCTTAGGGACCTATCTGCAGAAAGACCTGGGCAATGGGATTGAATGGAAATTCCAGCAGGATTTCTGGGACAGAAGTCCCTGGGTTCCAGGGCCCAGGGGCCGAGGGTTCGGGGAGGGAGGAGCGCTTGCTGTCACATACCCGATCCTGAAGAGTAGGCGTTGGTGTTGAGGAGCGAGGAACTCTGCGTGGTCATGTTGTTGTAAGTTCCCAGGGAGGACCCCGCGGGCAGGGTGGAGGACCACATGTGGGAGGGAAGGCTGGCGTCCAGGATGGTGGTGTCATAGGTCCCCGACACTGGAAACAGACACATGCACACCCCAATGAAAGGAAATCCAGGGCTGAGCCCCGATGGCATAGTGGTTGTGCGTGGGACTGCGGCCCACTGGGACGGAGGTTCAATTCCAGCAGTGGGGCTGGGCCTCCTACTCCCACCGCCAGAGTGCAGTGATGCCCCCCCAAAAAACAAAAAACAAAACAAAACAAAAAAGACAAAAAAAAAAAAAAAAGAAAGGAAATCCAACAGATGAGTCCACACTCGGAGGACTGATGTGCCCCAGTTTTCTGGGACTTTCCTGAGAGACTGCCTGAGTCTCAGAGCTGGGGAATACTTCATCTCATGAGTGTGAACTTCTTGCTGGCTCCTGGTGAGATTTGAGGGAACCAAAGTTTACTCTGGGTCCTCTGATTTCTCTAAGATTTTGCCCCACCTCCATGGGGCGCTGCCACCACCTCTGGTCTTACTTTAATGCAGTCTTGGCATCACCAGCTTCCAAGATGCTAATGAGGAATTCTGGAATTCTCTTGGAGCCACTGAAGGAGACCCCAGCACGGAATCCCATCCAGCAGAATTCTAGGTCCTGAGGTCAGTGTCCATGCATGCCCTGCCCTTGAATCTGAGGCCACAGCAGGATGGCACCTTATTGCTCCTGTGTGCCAGTCAGACACAGGGGCACTGTGCACCCAGGAAAGCACTTCCATACCAACTTGGCCGTGCAGGAGAGCAAGTGCCCTGAACAATTTGTTTTATACTGAAAACAGACAAAAGGTCGCCAACGTTCCCATGCCGCTAGCAGCGAATGAGCAGAAAACTTGAGATTCTAGCACACCTGCCTTCCCTCCTGGCTTTCCTTCGAGGGGCTCTCTTATTCACCTGCCTGCCTCCCTCAGAGCCCACCTTGCACATGGCAGGAGCTTGCTATCCCTGTGCTGAGCGACCCTCATCCCACTCGACTCTGATCTCCAGAGACTTCCATTCCCAGGAGGCCAACGACTGTGCCTATCTTGTTCATTGTTTCCCTCCGGTGCTCAGCACAGATGTCGTCGTTGTGGTTAGATGGCATCGAGTCGGTTTCGATCCAAAGCAACTCTGTGCATGACAGAACCAAGCCCTGCCCGGGCCTGTGCCAGTCTCACAGTCATGCCACAGTGCAGTCACTGTGTCTAACCATCTCAGTGATGGCTTTGCTCTTGTCGGCTGTCCGTCCACTCTGCAGCAAAGAGTGGGTGTGCCACAGGTAGTGGTCGATAGACTGACTGAAGAGAAACACTACAGCCTTCATGTCATCTCGTGTCATTTTCAGGATTGGGAGTGTAGGGGTAGAGTCTAGCCTGTGAATTTGGAGATAGCCAATGAGACCTCTGTGTGGGCCTGACTTTCTCTTGAAAATTCTGGGAAATCCTGGCCGTATTTCCCCCTTGGAGGTGAGAGACTTACGACTTATGACTCAGTCCCTTGGGGATGTTCTACTGAAAAGGCACAAGGCTGACTCCCTGTAAGATATCCTGGAGGAGAAGCCACATGGACACTAACTTGATGAAACCAATCTCTGAAGCCAGAAAAGCCTCATGGAGACTCCAGCCAGTGCTGAGATGTTTGAGAACCCCCAGAGAGGTCCCTGTCAGTGCTGAGATGCTTCTTCCAGCACTGGCTACACAAGACTCTGCACTCACTGGCCTGTGATTGTCCTGGAGTCATTGCATGTGCTTCGTGAGTCTGAGGACTTAAGGATTGGTATCGGACATATGGGCTAATACCAGACTTATGGACTTGGACTGGACTGACTTGGGATGCTTCCTCAATGTTCCATTCCACTTGCATAGAAACCTCTCCCTTATTTATGTACATATGTATGTTTATGGATTTGTTTCTCTAGTCTACCTGGACTCACACACCCCTCATTCAGGGAACCTGGTCAACACAGTCTATGGTCAAGAATCTCTAGTACAGAGAGCGAGACAGAGTGCTGGTGGGATGGTTGACCAGAGAGATGAGGAAGGGGGCAGACTGTGTCTCCAGGCTTTGGGGCACCTGTGTCATGGCTTGAGAAGCTGGGGGGGGGGGTGAGATTCAACCTCCCCCCTGCCCCCTACCCTCCCCCACAGGCTGCTCAGGTGGCCTTACCTGACTGTGAGCTTGCCGTCACAGTTTTGGTCTCCACGGTGCCCTTCTTGGGGATGGGGAGTGTGCTGGAGCAGTTCCGGGTGGGGCTGCTGCTGGCTGATCGGCTCCCCTTGAGCAAACGCTTAACATCATCCAATTCTGTCCCTGCAAAGAAGCCCCAGACGTTCCCACGAAGCCCAAGACTCTGGCCCGAGCCCACAGACGGATTTATAGCCTTGTGAATAGCAGGGAGGAAGGCATCTGCCAGACACCCAGGGGACACCTTATAATTTTTGCATTTTGCCAATTTATAGCACTCAGCAGCCCGGCACTTTCTAATATTAATGGTCTCATAAAATGGGCCTCTCATAAAGAAGTCAGAGACCTTGGAGATTGTTCCTCATTAGCGCCCGTCGGACCCCACCAGGGGCATTCTGAGGCTGGAAGACGCTGTCACCCCGCACTGGGAAGATGGCAGAGGTGGAGATTTAGAACTTGGCCGGTTAAATCGCCTGCTTCCTGGGACCAAACGGTTCAGCCATAGTCTCACCTCCAAACACAGGGCACTGAGGAGGAGGCTCCCTGACCTTGCGTGCTTAGATGTGCCAAAAGAAATTTGGGACCCATGATTCCCACGCGTTACACTGCTTTCACTCGATTTAAGTTCAAGGGGATCTGGTCAATGCTAGGAGCAGCCAGGGAAGCTGCAGGAGCCAGTCCCCGCAGCAGGGTCGACTTGAAAGGAGAGATCCATTGTGCAGGGGAGCAGACACACCTGCAGACAGCACACACTGAGCAACTCCTCCCCTCCACCCCCTCAGAGCTCTTCCACTTGGACTCAGTGCCCGAAGCTTGGAAGGATGCAGGTGTAAGCCACAGACCTGGTGGGGGGTGTCCGCGCTCAGGCCCAAAGACAAGGCCCCCGCTGGCCTCTGGAGCTGCCTTACCGAACTCTTCCTCCTACTCCCAGCGACTAGGCCTCTCCCCTCAAAATTTGGCTCGTTAAATAACTTCTCCGAAGAACCACGGGGGTCTAGCGCATTTTACTTCATGGTCAGAGACAGGGGAATTCCTGACATCGGAGACACAGAATTGCTCTTGTTCTGGCTTCTGACTTTTCTCTGATTGGCACTGCTTCATCAGGTCTCCTCCTGCCCCTCTCCCTTCAGGAACTGCTCTCTGCCCCTCTGCTCTGTCCTTCCTTCACTCTCAATTCAAGGGACACCCATCCCCAGTGACATTCTCTCAGGTCGCCTTTGGGCCTCTCCGCCGTGTTCCTTCTCCAGGCTGAGTTGACCTGGTCAAAGGACCCCGGCGCTTCATTTGCTGTCTGCCAACTGCTAACCTGCAGGGGCGGGGCTCGCTCACACATCCGTGCAGGGCCTGGCACAGGTCTGTATCGCCGGTTCTATGGTTGGGTGCAGTGTGTGTGTCTGCACACAGAGCCCTTAGAGCCCGGGGCTCCCGGGTCCCTTTTCCTCAGTAGGATAGTGACCACTTACATCGGGTGGATGGAGACGCGCTCTGCAGTCGGACCCGGATCTCGCTCTCTGTAGAAGGGAAGAGGCAGAGAAGACTGTGAAGGAAAGCGCCTGGGTCCCGACCCAACCCTGAGCTCTGAGACCCCTGCCCTGGGAACAGGGCCCCGCTAGGTGTGCCCAGAAAGAGTCCTGTTTTAAAAAGGACACCCTGCCCACCCAACCTGCCAACCACACCTCTCAGCCTCAAGTAGACTCTCAGGAGATTGCAGACCGGGCAAGGAGACTCGGTGCCAACCAGCTGGAAGCCCCCCCCCCCCTCGCCCCACCACCTATTTCTCCCTTGCCAAAGTGAGTTTCTCTCTGGTCTCCTGGTCCCTTCAATGCTGGAGAGGGAAGTCTGGGATGTGGCGGGTTTATTTAGCCCTTTTGGACTTGGCCGAAATGGGAAGGGTAGGGAGTCGGTCGTTTAAAGGTGTTAGTTTTACATGGATGGTCTGCATCCTCAAAGTTGTAGTCTAACGCGGTGGCTATTTCTCCTGGTGCTGACTGTCAGGTCATGGAGGACAAGGAGGCCCCTCAGAAGTCTGGGGTGGTCCCTGGGGAACCTCCTGAGAACAGGCTCCTCACACCCTCACCCACATTTATGGAGGGAAGGCTTTTTCAGGCTGCATTCTCGGCTTTGTCCCCAGCCTGGGGCAGATGAGGCAGTTGCAAAACTGTTGCAATTGTGTCTCTTGGAATAGCTCAAAAGATAAAAGTTGCTTTGTGTTTTAAGTGAAGGGGAAATGCCCATGCTTAAACCTCCCCGGGACATAAGTGCCCTGCCATCATGCAGAAACATAGGAAAGTGATGGACACCTTATCATTCCATCTCCCTTTTGATACATTTTAAACGCATTCTAGATTTTAATGTTTTCTGCTTTCTTGTCAATTGAGCCTTTCTCTGTCTTACTCTGGTACTGTTGTTAGGGGTTTTAGGGGGGAATGTTTTTCTTGTAAATGAAATCCAGACTAGGTGCACCTATAAAGACAATCATTGGATTAGCGATTTCTTGGGGAGATAGCAGGGGATGTTGGGTGGAGTGGGGGCGCTAATCACAATGAGTCCAAGGAAGAAGAAAATATTCTTCTTAGAAAAGACTTGCTGAGGGTTGAGCCCCGGTGGCGTAGTGGTTGTGCGCGGGACTGCGGCCCACTGGGACGGAGGTTCAATTCCAGCAGTGGGGCTGGGCCTCCTACTCCCACCGCTGGAGAGCAGTGATGCCCCCCCCCAAAAAAAATAAGAAAAGACTTGCTGAGCTCACCTCGTGTTTGGCTGCGCCCTCTGGTTGAGGAAGAGGCTGAGAAACAAACAAGCAAACAAACAGAAAGTTATCTCAGGCATGTGGAAGAGGTGGCGTGCTGGCTATTTTGGACACCCAGGTAAATTTGTTTGGGCACCGAGGGGGTGGGGATGTTTTCGCAGTATGCTTATATCCAGGTAGCGCTCTTTATGTTTATATTCAGATGGGCATGCAAGAAACGATGGGCATGTTGTGAGTTAAAGGATCCTTCGGTCCAGGCAGCCCTTGCGGGAGTATGATCCCCCTGGATTGGCTGACTCTATTGATCAAATGTATCCAAAAGACTGCTGGATCGTTCCCTTCAATTATTTTTGGGGGGCCAGAGACTGCCTTAGTTTTCCCATCATAAGCAAAAAAGTGAATACAGCGATAACCGGCGGCTACTGAATAGGCACATCACCAGTTCACAGGTACCTTGAGATTCCAAAAACATAACCCAAGGATCTCAAGGCCAAGTTGTAGGATTTCACTAAGTATAAAACGTGCTCCTTTGATGCCGAATTGCAAACTGCTTTCCCCCGGGTTCAGTGATGCATGAAGAAGGGACATGGGAAGGGAATGACATTTTTTAAAATGTGGGAGAACTGGAAGACTGACTGGTCAGGGGAAAACCATGGGTCAAAGTCCTGCTGCCCTCTGGGAGATAAAAGCATCATGCACAGAGACGGTGGCCCAACCCACTGCGTCAAAAGTGTGCTGCGCTCCACAGCCCCGGTCATGCCACGCCCGTGGCCTCCTCCGAGCATCTATTTCATGACCCTTGAACTGGTTCAAATGGATCCAAAGCTCTTCTTTGAAGGAAGCTGTAGTTCAAGAGGCTTGACACACTCGCTGGGGGTGGGGGGAGGGACTCTGATTACCCACAAGTCTGCGGGGGCTTCAGAAAGTTTGTGAGAAAATGAATGTAAAAGATAAGGACATCTTTCCCATGAGTGTTCTGAAGCTGCCACTCCGCCCCCACCCCTTGTTTGGACGTAGGAGCATGTCCATCCGTGCTTGAACTCTGTCCCCATAACGTGCTATTTTATTAGTGTCAAGATCTACGAGAGAAAGTTCATGTGGCTGACTGTCCCCTCAGAGCCTCCAGGGTCACTGAAGACAGTTCAGCAAGAGGTCACACTCTCTTTGAAGAGTCCTCTTCACAACGCTGTTCCCTATGGTCTCACTTGGCAGTTTCTTCAGAGAACGGGGGAGGACATACCGAATTCCTTCCGGGGGTACTCTGGGGAAGAGTTTCCACTGGAACTCCCTGGAGAGAGGAGAAAAAGCTTGGTGAAGAAGAACCTTCAGGCCCTGAAAGTCTCTGAGAGTGGGCAATGGCTGCTTACCTCTCTCAGCGGCCAGTCCTCCATGTTTCCGGAGAGAAATGAGGGACTGGCCAGCAAGCGTCTCCAATGAACCAGGCGCATGATTTAAAAGGACCCACCCTTTTGGATTTGCTGGTCATGTCACTAGGGTCCCTAGCGAGGACGGGGTACACACACAGGAGACCCAAGCGCGCTCTCTATCTCCTTTCCTCCGCTTTCTCATCTTCAACTGCCTCTGGCCTGTACGAGAGCTATGGGGGCTGTCAGGAAAGTGTTGGACTGCTAACCACAGGGTTAGCGGTTCGAATCTAGCCAACCCTTGGGTGGGGTGGGGGGAGGCAAAGTTGTTTACTCCTGTGGCAGGTTCCCGAAGTGGGAGATGTCACTCCCTGGGGCATGCTGGAATGATATCGGATGGGAAGGGCTGCAAACATAGTGTCTTCATTTTATGGGGTATAGTATAAATGGTTTTCCATTGCCAGGAGAGCAATCAGCAGTTTTTTTCTATAAAGGGAGGGGTGGGTCAAGTAAGTTTGGGAACCTTTGATTGACAGCCTTAGAAATCCCCTTGAGGGTCTATTCAGGGGTCCTCAAACTATGGCCCTCGGGCCACACGCAGCCCACTGAAGACATTTCTCTTGCTGCCAGGTGTTTTTGCTGCCACTGCTGTCCTGCTTAGCAGTTGACTCATCCCGGGCCCATAGTGGATTTGTTCATAGTTTTCTTTCTTTCTTTCATTCCTTTTCGTTTCTTATAGTCTGGCCCTTCAATGGTCTGAGGGACAGTGAACTGGCCCCCTGTTTAAAAAGTTTGAGGACCCCTGCTCTGTATGAATGACATCCACGACATGGCAGCGTGTGAGACGTGCAGGTGACTCATCCCATCAAATAAAAGTTCAGGGATGTCCCTGGCCTTGTGATGCTGATCCTGTTTGGGGACCTTGTTAAAGGGAATGCCAAGCCCATCAGAAAGCCCATCAGCTCATGGAGGCCACACCGTCAGAAAGCACCGTGATGACACTGCATAGGCACTGACATCTTGCCTGGATCCAGGCTCCAAGCAC
Source organism: Nesogale talazaci (assembly GCA_004026705.1). NCBI lineage: Eukaryota > Metazoa > Chordata > Mammalia > Afrosoricida > Tenrecidae > Nesogale > Nesogale talazaci. The sequence goes on along the minus strand of PVJH01018458.1, from coordinate 19,711 downwards.
CCTTGGGCAGCCCTCCTCCTGAGGCAAGGAGAGCAGTGGGTCTTTTGTTTTGCTTTAAGATTCTTCTCAATCAACAAATGCACTGCCATCAAGTCCATTCTGACTCAAGGGACCCTGTCAGGACCAGGTAGAGCCAGTCCCTGAACCCCGTCTTTCACAGCACGTACTCATCTCTGCTCACGGTTAAACCCCACTTACCACCTGGCGTGTTGGTTTTCCCACTTACCCAGTAATTGCAGCCACGCAACCCAAACATCTTTCCCAGACCGCCTCCTTCCTGACCTCTTATGCTGACTTCAGGAAAAACGACGCTGGCCTCCCTGCCCCCATCCCTCCCTCCATGCTCTGGCTTCTCTCTCTCCTTGCCGCAGCTGGCCCTTTCTTTGCTCCCTCCTGCTTTCATTTGGAGGTTCTTGTCCTTGGCAAACCACCCCCACCCCCCGACCCCGCCCGCACTGATCTCTGTGAATCTGTGTGAAACCAACTGGACATCTTGGTTCGGTCTTCCTGTTCTGAGCGCAGGTCCTGCCTGTCCCACCGCCTGCTGTTATCCCCCCTCAAATGCTGTGCAGGATGAAATAAGGAACTCATCCAAGTGGAAGCCCCAGTTTCAATCGATGATGCCACCACGAGCTCAGGGGCCTGTGTTTAAAACTTTCCTCCTTTCCTCCGAAGCTTCATCACTTGGCACACCTGTGAAATCCACACAAACGTACCACTCTCTTCTCTCTCCTCCCACTCGTTTGAGAGAGACTTCTCCCTTGGCACCCCACGTTTGCTCTCTTTCCCAACAGTCCATCTGCCCATCTGTCAAACTCTTGCATATCATGACAGCCCAACTCAAACATCACCTCCTCCAGAGAGTCTTCCCTGATTTTGTCAGCAAAAAGTAGCACACCCCTGCCATTTTGCATTGTAATCTCATATTCGGCACCTTAGCTTTGCTTTCAGACTCTAGAGGAAGAAAGCCGCCTTGAAGACGTGATCCACAGATGGGTCAAGTGCTTGGGAAGAGAGCGAGTCTCTTCTACGGTGTGTGGGGCCGATACCTTCGTAGGCTGCATGGCGGGTGACGTTCGTTTTCCTTTCAAAGGTTGAGCCTGGTGAATGGGGCAGAGTCGAGGCAGGCGAGCGAGCCCTCCTGTAACTGGAGGTGGAGGCATTGCCTCTGGTGCTACCACCTACAAGTGGGGAGAAGTGTGGTCAGCACCAGAGATGAAGCAGAACTCCAGTTGGCCCTGCAAGCTGCCCAGGATGAAACGAGGGTCCTATAGAAAGGGCCAGGGGAGGTCAGGAAGGGACGATGGAAAGAATCGGTAGTTCCGTGACTGCTCGGACGTGGCGAGGTAGTATTATTGCTACTGCCCCACCTGAGCAGAGGCATCCTTTATGCACGGGGAGAGAGGACTGCACAGGGGGCTGCTTGAGGACCCACCGGCGTTTCATTGTAGAAGGCTGTTTGGATGGGCTTAAATACCCCCAGGTGTGTGGATGTGTTACTGCGCAAGTCAGGGCAGGTGACCCGTGGGCTAATCCCGCCACTTGTAAGTCTTGAGTCCTCTTTATCAGTGTGTTTTTTAATGACGTCAGGGATTGTGTGCCTGTGCTTGTTTGGGGGTTTCCCTCAGCTGCTTTGTTTTGGGAGTGTTTGAAAGCCGCCACAAAAGAATGCGTTGCCTCGGGGGACTGGGCCTGTTCCACATGCTTGCCTCAGGGACACTGGCACAGGGCAGGCTGGCATGTCACTCTTTTCCTCTGGACATAACCTAATTGTTAAGTTTCTGTTGTTTTTGGTTGTTGTTTGAATTGCCACCCTTCCCCGTTGGGTTGGTTTCAAGAGAGCGATTCGGAGGGGGAAAAGTCAACTCTCCATGAAGCAGTCCTTAACGCATGACTGTGATTCCTAGTGGTGACCTAAAGGAAACAGATCACACGCCAAGTCAAAGACAAGGGTCACCAGCTCCATGGGGTGTTGTTGTTTGGGGCCCTGGGAAGGGAGGGGAGCCGTTATCATTGTCCCTTTCCTCACTGTGTCGGGACTCCCTAACTCCTTTGCGGGACTTTTCCGTCTCCCTGATCACAGTCCCTTTCCCCAAGGACACTTACTTGAGTTTATGTAGCCACTGCTGCCATGGCTGAGGCTCTGCTTCTCCAGTCGACCCCCTCCACTGAGAGAGCCTGTTTTGGTGTAGCCATTGCTGGTCCCCCCTTCTGCAGAAACAGGACGCACGCAGCAAGAGTTAGGGGCAGAGTCAGGCCAGGCGGCCTCTTGGCCTCCAGCTCATGGCAGTTTAGTCTCCCCTTACTTCTCACCAAGGACACTTGCCCTGGGGTCTTTTTGCCCCCCAGCTTTCTTTTATTTATTTATCTTTGTACCCCACAAGAGGCAAGCTCTGGCTTTGTTTTTGTTTGCTTTAATGCACATATCAAAAGTGAAGATTCCAGAATCTTTAAAAAGAAAGGCTTTGGGATCTACATATGACCTCCTCCTGGGAGGACGGACAACAGGGAAGTGGTTGAAGGGACATATGGGACAGTGGACGATATGACAAAATAATAACAATTTGTAAATTACTAGGGATTCATGGAGGGGGAGTGGAGAGGGAGGGGAAATATGGGGAGCTGATACCGGGGGCCTAAGTAGAAGGAGGATGTTTCGAGAATGATGAAGGCAACAAATGTGCAAATGTGGTCTGCATGCAATTGATGTATATATTGATCGTGCTATATATTGATATAGTGCTCTGAGCAAGGCTGACTCTTGTTGACATGAGAGGAGAGAGTAGAACTGCCCCTGGGGGCTTCCACAGCTGTCGTTCTTGATCAGGGTAGAAAGCCCTGCTAGTGGCTGGTGCTTTTGAACCGCTGACCTTGTGGTTAGCAGCCCTGTGCCTCAGCTACAGTGCCACCAGAGCTCCTTAAGACGCTCATAAGAAAGCTTAATAATTACAAAAGGCAGCAGATGGACGACTAGCTCCTTGAGGCTGGGACCTAGGCTGGCTTGTTTTCAAATGCTCAGCGGGTGCTCTAGCTACGACTCAGAAGAGCGATGGGTGGCAGCTTGGGGCTGCTGATGTTCTACCTGGCAGCCCGTCTCTGCTCTCACCATCTGCTGATGGTTGGGCTTCTGCCACCACCTTCAAGCCAGACCTCTCTGGGAGGAGTATAAGGGTCAGATCTCTATCACACAATCCAACCCCTTCACCCTAAGGACCAGCTTGGAACATGAGGGCACGTCTGGTAGTTTTCTGCCCCTCTCCTCTGCTCATTCTCAAGTTGGATAAAGTTTCAGATAGTTGGGTGTCCAGAACAGGCAAGTCTACAGAAGCAGAAAGTAGATTTGTGATTTCCAAGAGGAGTGGGGACTGGAGATGAACGGCGAATTGTTAGGAGGTTTCTTGTTATTATGGCTGCCTAACTCGATCAAGACACTATAACTCATTTATTTGTATATTTGAAACAGGTGTCTATTATAGTTGATAAGTTATAACTGAACCACTCCCTCACTGCCATGGGATCATTGCAGACTCAGTCTGACACTATAGGATAGAGTAAAAGACTCCATAGGTTTCTAAGACTGTAACTCTTTTTTTTGGGGGGGGGCATCACTGCCCTCTGGTGGGAGTGGGAGGCCCAGCCTTGCTCGTGGAGAGCAGCTGCTGGATTTGAACCGCCAACCCTGTAGGCTGCAGTCCCTCACTCAACCACTACGCCACCGGGGCTCAGCCCTAAGACTGTAACTCTTTATGGGAGTAGAAAACCCTAGCTTTGTTCCCATTATATCTCAACAAAAAAGATTTCAGACACTTTGGACTTGCTCACTGGGCAGGGCACTCCATGGAGGAAGTGTGGAGTCCTTTGCATGCATGAGAAAGGGGGGAGGTCAGTGAGACAGGCACTTACTTGGTGGTAAGGATGTAAGTCTCGTAGTTACGGTTTCAGTGATAACTAGAAAAAGGAAAAAACAAGACAGGTGCGATGTTATGTAATGAATGTACTCAGATCCCCATGTCTTGGGAAGGCCTATTGTCTGTCATTAGCTAAGCACATGTTATTAAATAGACATAGTTTGTGTATCCTTGTGGTTTACCATATGTGATGTGGCCCACTTTGTGTAGGCATTTGTGCAATAACAATGGGTGCTAATGCCCCTGGAAGATAAGCTTATATTCCTTTAGAACCTGAAATGGAGTGTGTTGGCTGGGTACCAACTGTCTCATCCCATCATTGTATTTAGTCTGGTTTGTCTTTGTTTGAGCTCCTCTGTTTCCTGCACTGCTTCTTTCATAGGGTCTCACAGCCCATCAGGCATCAACATGAGTAAAGCTGTTTGATCTCACTGTGAAGTAAATAATCGCAGTGTTCTTCCCTGTTATAAAAACCTTAGAGATCACCCAGAGAGGAGAGAAGAGTGATGGGGAGTGTGAATAGGCTAGAAAAATCTAGGTGAGTCACACCTGATACTTGGCAAAACCATTAATAGCTGGACATTAGCAGAGACTTGAAACAATTTATTTTGCCTCCAAAATGGAGTTTTTCTAGACTCTGGGTAATGGGGAGTTTCTTTTTTTTTGGGGGGGGGAGGGCATCACTGCCCTCTGATGGGAGTGGGAGACCCAGCCTTGCTCCTGGAGAGCTGCTGCTGGATTTGAACCACCAAGCCAGTGGGCCGCAGTCCCGCACTCAACCACTATGCCACTGGGGCTCAGCCCCTATGGGGAGTTTCTATGGAGACCATATATGCAGTGAGTATTTTTTTATGTCTTTTTTTGTGTGGGCATCACTGCCTTCTGGTGGTCGTGGGAGCTACCTGGCGCTGCTCCTGAGAGCCGCCACTGGATTTGAACTGCCAACCCACACGCAACCACTTATGCCACCGGGGCTCAGCCCAGCAATGAGTATTTTAAGATCATGATTTTTCTTGCCATCCTGAGTCTGTTCTGAAAGAGCAGGGGAATGTGGGTAGATTCCCAAAGCTATCAGAGGGGCCAACTTACTGTTTTCACTTTGACCTTCACCACCACCACCACCACCATCACCTCTGTGTTGGAGATAATGGAGCCTTTAGTTAGCAGGTATGGATGGTCTTTCGAAGTAAACTTACGTATGTGTGTGTGTGTGTGTGTGTGTGTGTGTGTGTTTGTATGTACCTACATGAAGGACAAACACACACACACACACACACACACACACACACTCCGCTGTTGATAGAGATGGTGGGGGTAAATGGTAGAGGAGGATCCTTTGAGGCCACTTCCTGCTGTGCGACTTGCAATGGCTCAGTGGTACACTGGTGTCCCGCCCACCTTACTTCCAATCTCATCCCCCTGGCGAGTTGGCTTGTCCCAGCAGGAGGAATTTGAGGTTGTGAACAAAACAGAGGCAAGGCTGAACCCACAAAAGACAATGGTTCTTTAGAAAGAGGCAGCTTGATTTGAATAATAGCCCTGTGCTTTGACTCAACCTCCTGTTGCATGGGACCGTTGGGATCCTTGGACACATAAAAATAAATTGCTTCCTAATTGACAGTCCCGTGTCTGTGGAGCCCGCATTGTTCCTTGGTGAGAGCTGAAAGTCACAGGAGATGTGAAACAAGTTCCCTGACTTAGAATCGCTGCGAGGGCAGACTCCGCACACTGGAATTTATCATCTGGACAGTTTCACTAAAACAATGTAACTGTTTTCAATTTTCAGTGTCGATTTGGATTATGACACTGGTGCTCTTTCAACCTTGAAGTAACTGGGATAGAATACTTTTGGATTTCCGTTGTACTAACACCCCATTTAAGGAGAGAGCGTTACACAAACTGTGGCAGTCACTCAACAGGACATTACAAAGTCCTTCGAAATACTGTTGGAAAACAACCCATGAAGATGCCACCTCATTTTTTAATCTTCACAGAAAAAGCAAGACCCATTCTGAGGGCAATTAGAGGGAAAATTGCAACAATCCATCTTCAGGGAGTGAAGAGGCGCTTAGATTTATAGCGGTTCTCAACCTTCCTCGTGCCGCAACCCTTTAATACAGTTCCTCATGTAGTGGTGACCCGCCCAACCATGACATTACTTTCGTTGTTACTTCCTAACTGCCATTTTGCTACTGTTATGAACCAGGTGACACCTGTGAAAGGGTCGCTTGACCTTCAAAGGGGGCGCGACCCACAGATAGAGAACCCCTGGCTTAGAAAGACATTGAAAAGCAAAACTGCAGGTGACTTATTTGTTTGGTTTCTAAGTAATGATACTGGCTTTTTCCCCCCCACATCACTGCCCTGGTGGGAGTAGGAAGCCCAGCCTTGCTCCTGGAGAGCTGCTGCTGGATTTGAACTGCATGCAACCACTGCACCACCCGGGGCTCAGCTTCCAAATAAGGATACAACGATGAATATACAAAGCTTACTTCTTTCGGTGACTTCAGCGCCATCTCGCTTGCTTTTCTTGGTTACATCCATACCATAGTCACCTGCGGGAAAAACCCAGGAGCCATAAACAGCCATGTCACCCACCAGCTCAAAACACTCACTGCCATGGAACGGATCCAGACTCAGACTGCAGACTTCCTCCAGGATGGGAGGACCTCTAGCTCCTTCACAGCAGTAGCCGCTGGTTTCCAACTGCTCGCCTTGTAGTGAGCAGCCCAACACATGACACATAAGGAGCCACTGGGGCTTCTTGTCCCTTACTGTAGTTTTTCACACATATGCATCCCTATCATTTAAGACAAGGCTCGGAGCCTTCATTTCTAGAATGGAGCCATACCCATGTCTTGTCATCAATTGTAAAGAGAATAGGTTACTTGATGTACTTTAGATTCCAGTTCTTACTACGACCAACCAACCACTGCCTTGGGTTGGCTCGGACTCTTGGCGCGACCCTACAGGCCAGGTAGAACTGCCCCTTTGGATTTTGAGATGGTAACTTTTTCGACGAGTTGAGAGCCTCCTGTTTTTCCTGAGTAGCTGGTGGTTTGGAACTGTTGACCTTGCGTTTAGCACCCCGACGCTTAATCAACCCTGCTATCAGGGCTTCTTTTTCTTGGTAGAGAGATACGGTTGATCAGAGGGTCCTTGCTGAGCACCAAAGGGATTTATATAGCATTCGTTACTATCTGGCAAAGTACTTATTTCCTTTTGATGTGCCTCATAATGTTCACTGCTTTAGACGGACCTCTATGAATGTGAGAAATTAATGCGTGTTTGGATGTCATCCTGGTGTTTGATGGATTTAAATCTGCACACAATCATGGTGCTGGTCATAGACTACACCGGTCTAAAACTTTTCAAGGCCTGAATGTTTCTGTTCATAAGAAACCTGCTTTAGGATGCTTATCCATAGGCCAGTGTAAAATATATATGTATGGCAGCCATAGATAGATGTACAACAGCCATAACTAGATGCGTAACAGTCAGAGAAAAGCAGACTCACCGCCCCGGAGTCAATGCTGACTCAACGGCGACCTTCTATGGGTTTCTCAGACCGTCGCCGGTTTCTGGAGAAGCAAGCCCGGTGTTTCTCACGAGGGGCTGCTGGTGACTTCAAACGGTCAACCCCGCAGATCCCAGTCCATGTGTAACCACGACACCCCCACAAAACCCAGTTTCACTGCCGGGAAGCGAACCCCAACCCCCAGTGACCCTGTAACACGACGGAGAGCTGTCCCTGTCGGTTTCTGAGACGCTAACCTTTCACAGGAGCAGAAAGCGTCGTCCTTTTCCCTTGGAGGGGCTGGTGGTTTCAAACTGCTGACCTTGCAGTTAGAAGGCCAACTCGTAGCCCACAACCCTACCAGGGCTCCTGTTCAGAGATCTCTAAGGTGGTACGTATTCAAATGTGTTATCTGTGCTCTCCCTTCATTCTTGTGTCCCTTCTGAAAAGTGAAACATTAGATTATAAGCTTGCTCTTTAGCGTGGTGCTTGGTGAGGAAGTGGGAGGACCAGGAAAACAGAAGTAGAATCTCGGACCCAATTGGGATCTTTTTTTTCTCCCGGGGTCCCAGTCCTAGAAGGACTTGAACTCTGGCTTCCTCCTCCACTGAACTTCCATCCCTCCTAGTCTATCAGTTGGTGGTGGTAGACATTGGATTCTAAATTCTGGAGTGAGTCACTTCTGCCTAGGATGTGCCAGGTTCAGAAATCTCTTTGCCTGGGGAATGTCAGGGCCAATTTTCTCATTAGACACAGTGGATGCAATCAGAAGCTCTTTGATTCTTTTAGGGGTCCACAAAAATGTTTAAATTACTTTAGAAATCAGAAGGGAACACAATAACTCACCAAACCTGGATGATTTTCTTTCTTTCTTTTTTTTGTTTGTTTGGCATCACTGCCTTGGTAGGAGTGGGAGGCCCAGCCTTGCTCCTGGAGAGCTGCTGCTGGATTTGAACCACCAAGCCAGTGGGCTGCAGTCTCGCACTCAACCACTACACCCCCGGGGCTCAGCCCTGATATTCTTTTTTTATGTTAGTGCGTTGTATTGTAAAAGATAGTTCACATACAACTGTTTTGTTTTTATGCAAGCAGAGCCTACAGTGGCAAAAGTACCTAGCAGCCACGGATGACGTAATGCAGTCCTGTGTGTCTTTCCCACCCCAAGCCACGGGCACAATCCGACAAGCTGGTCCACTCCCAGCGGGATGGACGAGGACTGGCACAGCTAGCTCTAGGGCCTGGTTGAATGTGCCAACTTCTTGCTCACTGGTGTTCCTTAAATGCAGCTCGGGGCAAAGAATGAGACATCATAGAAAAAAAATACCTCACTGGATCCGAGAAGCCGCAGGATGTCTTTACAGGCATGGTTCCTGGAGCCAAGAGGAGGAACTCCCTCGGCTCCTTAACAAGGGAGTCCAGTTCTCATTAGAAGGTCACCCTGGCCTGTGGCTGCATCTTTTGTCCAGCTCTAACCACTATGACGTATGCCATGCAGACCTCTGTGTAACCAGACACCCCCTTCGAAATCCCTTGTTTAAACATGCTTAGTTTTGGGGCCTCCGAAGACACCCCCCCCCCCCACCGCCTTGAAGCAGCAACACAAGAATTCGTCATCAGTGATGGGTCAGAGAATAAACCCTTAATGCCCCTGGTCTAGGGTGGGGGAGCCACTGGCACTCTGAGATGTCACCGGAACTGCTTACCCTTAAAGGACCTGTTTATAACCATGCACTGAAAGAAACTGTTGTTCCCCACGTGTTATCACGTATTCTTTTCCTTCAATGAAGGTGAACTTGGAACTGGCACTGGCTGGGTTTATTCCAGTCATAGCCAGTAAGGCAGACTGATGATAGCTCCGTTAGGTCAGAGTCTCCATCCCCAGGCTGCAAACCTGGCAAGTGGGTTCTTGTTCGTGCACTCTCAGAAACATAATAGATGTCTCTAGGCCTCCATCTGTCTCTACGGCTCGGAGACGGGGCTGTAGTTTCTGCAGTAAAAAGCCCAGGCAGGGGTCCTCAAACTTTTTAAACAGGGGCCAGTTCACTGTCCCTCAGACCATTGGAGGGCCAGACTATAGTTTAAAAAACAAACAAAACAACTATGAACAAATTGCCTGGGAGCCCGGGATAAGTTGACTGCTAAGCAGGACAGTGGCAGCCAAAACACCCAGTGGGTCAGATAAATGTGGGCTGCATGTGGCCCACGGGGGCTGTAGTTTAAGGACCCCTGAGCCAAGGGTTTCTCATTTCCACTGGGTAAGAAGAGACGGTGATTGGGAAGTCAGTGAGCTCCTCCAAGGGAAGAGGGTGCCTCACGGGAAGGCACCCTGCAAAGGACCCTGCCCTCGTTTCCCTTTGCTTTTCTCTGGGCCTCAAGCCACGCAAGGAGCTGGGTGTCCCATGGCCGTGCAGAATGATTCCAAGAGATCTGAAATATAGCCTAGACTGTGGTTGACTTTGCTGAAGTCCTTGGCCAGACAGCCAGGCTGGGGTAGCAGTGATGTGTTGGGGGCATTCCTTTTCATCAAAGCTAAGAGAAGACTTGCTATCAGGGAGGACTCCATTGGGGCACTCTGGATTGAGACTCAAGCATAAACTAGCCACAGCCCCGGGGCCCCCAGCTTCTCATAGAACTTCTTTATTCCGTATTTCCAGTGTTGGTAGTTTTAAAAGTGTGACTGACTCTGAATGGGTCTTACGGAGGGGTACGTTACATGGCCCAGCCCGTGCCTGAACATGCCTCTCCTAACACAACTCATCATGCCCCCGTTTTCCAAAACCCCTAGGTAGTGGAAACCCTGTCAAATGCCATCATTTAAATGATAAGACACGGACTTCTTAAATGTTTGAGCCTCTGTACTATGTGCAATCTATCCAAGTTCTCTGTTCTAAACACACACACACACACACACACACACACACACTTCAAGCCTGAGTTCCAATGAGCTGCTTCGTGGTGGTTTTACACTTCCTGCTCTTTTTAAGATGTTAAAATAGAAACTTTTCTTTGGGTTCTAGTTGTCTCCATTTCTACCCCCCTCCTACTTTAGTTCAAATGGTGTCACATCCACCTAAAACTATTCAGATGATGGAGATGTCTCACACACACACACACACACACACACACACACACACCCACTTGTGGCTTTGATTTACTCTGATTCTAGGGAACACTTAATCTTCATCCAGAGAAGAGAATGAAGAAATTATTTTTTCTGGTTTTAAAAATTTTTAAATAGATGTTCCTATATCCTGCTGTGGGATCACACATAGATGTTTATAGCTCTCATTCCAATCTCTGTACACTTCTATTTTAAAGCAAACCAACAACAAAATGTGAGGAAACCCGCACTGGCTTACTGGGGACCCCTGGAGATGAAGCCAAGCGACAGTCAGCAAAACCAGCACTCTCGGGTGGGCTGTCTCGGAGACTGTTGTCTCTGTGGCATCCCAGAACGAGCTGACCACTCTGGGACCCCTGGCTTTTCTGACTGGGGGGCAAATAAGTCACCAGCTCTGTGACCATGCCGGCTTCTTTAGAACAGTTTTGGTTAGGTCACACTCCTGTGAGTCATGGCGAATGAAGTTAATAACACAGACATAGACTTTGGGAATAAGTCAAAATCTCAAAGCATGGTTATTCTTAGGTCTGGTCAACTTCACCAGACCAAGACATTGCTGTCCAGATTCAAAGCAGGCCTGGTCACTCTAGTTGTCCCCCTGTGAACCCTGATCACAGGGCCTGAGGGCAGAGCGGGCCCCCCTGAGTCTCTGAAGGGGGTCCCTCAGGAGTTGGATGTCTCTTTTAGTTTAGTTGGGTCTCAGATCCCCACCCCCACTCCTTATCCTTGTACCCGAGCTCCGAGAGAAAACAAACAAGGGAGAATGAGTCTACCTTTAAATGTTTCGTGGCTTTTATGTGGCTCTGGATGGACAGTTTGTCAAGAGGAATGCTGTACCCGAGGTTGTGGTTAAGAGACAGCGAGGCTGTGCCAGTGAGCAATGAGTTTGGCCAGTCCCAGACCTCAGCTGGGAATTCTCACGCCAAAGGGAGTGGTTTGGGGGTCAAGCTGGCCAGTCAGAGTGTGGACACAGGCAACAATTTCTAAGTTTGACTTCCATTTTTCACTCATTATTCTAGGCTTCAGCATTATAAAGCAGTGATTTTAGATCATGATAAACAACCGTGCACAGTATAAGCAAGCCTGCCGGCACAGAAACCTCCTGGTTACACTGGACTCTGCTCATAGCTCATCAGTGGCTTCTAAGAGGCTTTCCCTAACCTAAGACCCACTTCCACTTCAACTCTGTGTTATCCTCTCCTATCAAATGGGGCAAGGTGGGGGCAAGGGAAGGTGCAATACACATATACAGAGACTCACACACACAGAAACTGAGACAGAGAGAGAAAAAAATCCTAAGCCATTTTCATAGCCTAGATAAAACTCACAAGTTTACAAGAGTAAACTGCGCCTCTCTAGCCCAGCAGATCTGTACGGATCTCTTCCACCCCACATGGGTCTTTCCTGGGCGCTCTTATAAGACCTGCGCCAAACAAAAGGTGCAAACTCAGAAAACATTTGTGATCAACTGACCGCTTCATTCTGGGAACTTCACGCTTGGGAACCTTCTTCTTAGGTACCCCCATAAACAGTTTAAGTTCTAAATGGCAAACCTCATATCAAAACCTACGCAAAAGGGAGAAAGGTCAACTCTTCCCGCTCCTTACCTGGCTTGCAATTTTGAAAGTCTGAGAAACGGATCGGGATCAATCCCTCCTCTCTCTTTCCTCCCCTGCTGTCTTCTTCCAGAAGTTTTTTTGGCTCTCACTTTTTTTTATCCAGACCTGGCCAAGGTGTGTTAAAGCTGAGTGATCGTTCAAAAATGTTCCCTTCTCCTTCAGTCTCCCTAGTTTCTTTCAGTTCTTTGCTTCTAAACAAGTTCTGACAAAGGTGTGTCGTGGCTTACAGCATTACTCCACCCTTCCAATTATCTGACACTTGCTGGATTTAAAAAAAAAAAGAAAAGAAAAGAAACCTGCCTCCAGGAATCAAACTTTACAGGAGGCAGGAAGCTTTTCCTACCAGGTTAGGTAGATTAACCATTTATGGAGTCATGCGGAGAGGGAACAAAGGTTCAGTGTAAATAAAATGCCTTTATTACTTCTTACCTTCTATAGCTACAGAGTGACCTCAGTGTGGTATTTCCCTTTTTTGGTACCAGGGATACTCAAACTCCACCGACAATGAGTCATGAGGTAGCTAGACTCTTGGGGGAACTGTGACCAAAGTGGCAGGATATATATTTCAGTACATTTTTCCAATAAAAAGCCCCTTTTATATTCTCATCTATAATGCCTCAAGGCCAACTGGAGAAGGTAGTTGAAGAACTAATTCTTAACAAAGTGTTTACAACTACAAATGCCGAACCATTGATGGGTAGGTGGCATACTGGTCTAGCTTTTATAAGAGGTAACTAGGTACCGTACTGCTGATCTGCAGACTGGCTTAATGCAGGTGAAGGGAGAGACCATGATTGCTCTAGACAAAGTGTAGACAGAGGAAAGACCATTAGCGAAGACTTTCGAGTAGAAGTATGGTGACTGCAAGGCACAGTGATGAGACCAACGTGTTTAAGGAAGACAGATGGAGAGGTCGGTAGGAACCAGATGATGCAAGGTTCGATCATGGTCCTTTTTGGGTAGTCTTAAAGTGACACTAAGGAGCAACTCTAAGTACTGTCTGAGTATTTGCATAATCGGTCCTAGAAAAGAATGGGGATTGGAACTAAGACTTTTACAGGTCTGTTATGTCCCAGGCATGCTACATACATGACATCATTTGAGTCCTCTAGTCACGCTTATGAGGTGTAGACTACTCTTCCCTGTGCTTTTACAAACAAGGGAAAGGGACGCTCCAACAGCTGGAGAAGTAGGCCAGAGTCTTACATCTACTGAGTGGCAGTGTCTGGACTCCACTCAACTACAGCGGAGCCCTCATTGCCCACTGCCTTGCGAATCGTTAAAGTTTAAGCATGTCCATAGTTTGAGGGAGAGAACATAAGTGATATCAAAGTGAAACCAGATTTTGGGCTGATGAAAACTGGAGAACTGAAATCATCTGAAAAGGTGGGAGAGTTTCTGTCAGTGTCATCATGGTGTTGGCACAATGTATGGATGAGTTTAGAGAGCTATCTGCCCACAAGAGCTCAGACAATATTAAGCCCATCAATGATTTAACTACTATTTAAAAGCAAATATGCTGAGCAACAATGACTCCGAATCAAAATGGATGGTTGTTTTAGGCTTTTCTAGCCCTTGGATCTCCTATTGCTATCTTCCAAATACCAAAGAAAAGTTCATGGATGCATGAAATTTATCTAATGTGGGACCCTTGAAGCTAACTGACTCAAAGGCTAATGGTTCATGTGTGTGGCAGGGCATGTATGCTCTTGCATATTGATACATGGGAAGGTGAATATTGCTCACAGAATCTTAGCTAGGCATTTTAGATGTGAGAAAAAAAAGATTAAAATGTTAATCTTCTAATTGCTCGATATTCATAATGTATTGGGTTTGACAAAACTGTGAACAATAAGACATGACTTAGTACATGGAATAGAAGGCACCCTATGCTCATTCAGTGTTCATGTATGAGAAGCCTACCATATGCTTGGTACGAAGGACATTGCCTGTAAATTTTTTTTTTAATGCCAACATTTCACTACAATTAAGGAGCAAAAAGTCCGCTTTTGGAAACAGTGTGACTAAGACAGCGGAAAGGTGTATCTCACTTCCTGCCTGAATGGAGCTGTGTCAATGAGTCACATAATCAATTTTTGATTGACTAGACATAAGATTTTCTTAAAAGGCCCCCAGAAAAGAGCTCCCCCTTCCAAAGGCATCTATTGACTCGTACACAGATTGGAGAGGGAGGATGTCTAGTCGTGTTAAGGCTCCCAGACGGGCACCACAGGACCACCTGTCACTCCTTGAGCTCCTTGAGTCTAAGTGGACTCCACTTGTGGTGGTGAATGACCTTTTGAAAATTAACGTGGGAATGTGGGTGTGAGTGATCAGGGTGAGTATTTTTTGGGGGGAGGTGTCAAGTACAATAGGAAACCCTTATTAGCCTTTGCAAATGCGGATTTATTTGCTCTTTTTCTGGTTCAATTTAAACCAATTGAGACATTTCTACTTATTCTGTGACCTTCCTGTCATAAAACGGCATCACAAATAGCAAACCTCTTTTACTCAAGTGTCCCGGAGCTTTGGGACACATACACCTTCCTCTCCTAGAAGGTAATAAAAAGTAAACTTCACTGAGAAGGGAGAGGCCAGGAAAAAAATACCTTCTGCATTTAGTAAGATAATTCCAATCTCTAAAATGGTTGCGTCAGCTAGGGAGCCACTGCTCTTTAAACAAATAAATCAAAACCAAAGTACCACATGTTAATATAAACATAACACAGTGATTATTTGCCAAAGGTTCCTGTATCGCTCTAAGGCTAGAAACCCACTTTTGTCCCTGACTTTCTCTTGAGTTGGCACTTACTCCTCGGTGCTAAGACTTCCCTCTAAGCCATTTGGACTAACCAGCACGTGTCCCGCTTACGTATCACTTTGACTTGTGGAAAGAGGGGTTCAGGAATAGCTGATCTTCATGTGTGAGTTTCCAGTCCTGTCCTGCATTTTTTATCCCTCTTGCTTCTTGAGTTGTCCCCCAATCGTATCCTTTGCAGCCTGCCTGATAATAACAAAATAATCTGGTTTTCTTCCTTCCATTTCCCGTTTGGGATCTACTTATTCATTGATCTATATCCATAAATAGCCCGCTAGCGTGCCCACATGAGAAAACATTGCGTAGAGAGATACATTTCAGAATGAGATGGAAAGCCAACCTGAAAGGAATATGCCATGCCGAGAGACAGAGAGGAAAAGAGATCCATTGATAAATTCACCACCGACACAAAAAATCACAGCAGAGGGGAAGCCTGTGGTAAAACCCGAGAGAGTGGAGAACTATGGAGATTCACGTCCAGGCGCAGGAGTCTGCCAGTTCTCTATGAAAGAGGTGGCGGTTGGCCTGGGTCTTAGGGATGAGCAGGATGAGGACGTGAAAGTTGGAAGGAGACAGCATTTCAAGCCTGGACCCCTGCGCGGTACGCTGGGCCGTGGGGGTCTCACGCTGAGACGCCGAGTGAGGACGGAGAGGGGACGGGAGTGGTCGGATATGTCAGTTCCATCATGCGGAGTCTGGAATGCCAGTGTGAGGAGTGCCTGCGTCATTCTGTGAATGAGAGAGAACTACGAGAAGTCAAAAAAGTAAAAAAAAAAAAATGAATCGCTGAGAGCTGTGCCAAGCAAAGATTATGTCCGCCCCTAACGTGCAGAGAATGGGCTGAAGAAGAAAGACACGAGCTAGGGGGACTGGTGGAGACACAGCGGCAACAGTCCAGGAGTACGGTGATGAGGACATGATGACCATGGAAGAGGGAATGGAGGCGGGGAGTACCCAGGCGGGGCAGAGACCCTGCAGGTGGCTGCAGTAGGCTGTGAGAGAAGGTGGGTCTAGTGCTGCTGAGAGTTTTCCAAGCACAAGACTGGCCACAGCAACTGCCCTCTCTTCCTTGTCCCTCTCTTCTTCCCCCACTTCCTCTGACGTCCACCTGCGAGACTTTATATTCGGGGGGAAAGTCATCAGGGGAAGACGAAAGTTAGATTCCTTTGGCTTGGACCCACTTTTACCCCGATTCTGTGTTTCCCTACCACGTTATGAAGGGGAAGGTTTAAAACAAAACAAATTTCGTTTTGAGGAATTGGGACATTAGGCGGTGTCACCCATCTGAGATAAGTATCAGCTTCAAACCACATGGTATTTCGAACACCCCCCAGACCAAACAATAATCCGCTACCACGGTGTTGATTCTAACTCCTGGCCACCCCGTAGGTCAGTGTGGAACTGCCTTATCGGGTTTCAAATTTGCACCTCTTCATCGAAACAGGCCTACTCAGCCTCCCCACATGGGACGGATGGGTGAGTTCAAACCACTAACCTTTGGGTTAACAGCCAAGTGCTTTAAGCACAGTGCCAGCCGAGTTCCATTTCTAACACATCTTCTTCTTAAATGATCTGTAACTTGGTTCTCATAACATCACACTTATAGATTAGTTTTATTAGGAAACAACAAGGAGGCAAAGTAATTATAGGGGGAAATTCCTTGTGTTCCAAAAGACTCCCTCCTGTTAATGGAAGAAATGGAAATCCTTTGTCATTGCTAGTCTTATGTTCGGCAATATTTACCTGCCTCCCCCCCTCCCCTGCAGTGCTAAGCCTTCCTATGACCCGGGACAAACCACATTATTTATACTTTCTCTGTTCAGAGATGACATGGGAGCCATACCAGAAACATCGAGAAGAAGGGAAAGATGTGATTGCCAAGGTGAATCATTTAATATAAAAACTCAGCGGTTGTTTGAAATTTATGTCATGCTCGATCCGTACTGGGGAGTGTCTAGGGCTGCTATAACTGAAATACCACAGGCGGCTTTAACAAATTCTATTTTCTTACAATTTAGGAGACTAGAAGTCCAAATTCAGAGTGCTGGCTCCAGGGACAACTATTTTCATGTGTAGGATCTGGAAGCAGCTTCCTGTCGCCTCAGTTTCTGCCCTGACGTAGCATCGTGCAGCTTGGTCTCTCTCTTCCTCCATCCCTGCTAGCTAGTTTAATCTCTAACCTCTTTAATACCTTGAAAGAGATGAACTCAAGATAAGCCCACGTCATCTGCTTTACTTGTTATTGTTAAAAAACATTTTTCTGTGTATGAAATCCAGGCTAGGTAAGACTGTAGAGACGGTAACTGGAGAAGTGGTTCCTTGGGGATATGGCATGGAATGTTGGAGGAAAATGGTAGCTAATAATGTTGAGTACAATAATAAAAAAAGTTCTAATACTGATTGTGGTGAAGATTACACAACTCATCTTATTAAAATAATCACTTTACTGGGGGCTCTTACATCTCTTACCACAATCCATCCATCCATCTTTTTTTGTCAAGCACATTTGTACTGTTATCCTCATCATTTTCAAAACATTTTCTTTCTACTTGAGCCCTTGATGTCAGCTCATTTCCCCTCTCCCACCCTCCCTCCCTTTGTCCCAAACTCATGATAATTTGTAAATTATTATTTTTCATGTCTTGCACCACCCACTGTCTCCCTTCACCCACTTTTTTGTTGTTGTTTATCCCCCTGGAAGGGGGTTATATGTCAATCATTGTGATCGGTTCTCTCTTTCTCCCCCCACCTTCCCCTTCCCCTCTTGGTATCACTACCCTCATAATTGGTTCTGAGGGGTTTATCTATCCTGGATTCCCTGTGTCAGGGAATTATCTGGTCTTATCTGCACCAGTGTACATCCTCTGATTTAGCCACATTTGTAAGGTAAGATTGGCGTCATGATTGGGTGGAGGAGAGGAAGCATGAGAGAACTAGAGGAAAATTGTATATTTCATCGGTGCTATACTGAACCCTGACCGACTTGTCTCTTCCCTGTGACCCTTCTGTGAGGGGATTTCATTTACCTTCAGATTGGCTTTGGATCTCCACTCCACACTCCCCCTCCTTCACATCAATATGACTTTTTCCTGGGTCTTTGATACCTGATCCCACTGACACCTCATGATAACACAGACTGGTGTGTTTCTTTCATGTGGACTTTGTGGCTTCTCAGCTAAATGGCTTCTTGTGTATCTTTAAGCCTTTAAGACCCCAGACAATATATCTTTTGAGAGCTGGGCACCATCAGCTTTCTTCACCACATGTGCTGATGCACCCATTTTGTCTTCAGTGATCATGTTGGGAAGGTGAGCATCACAGAATTCCAGGTTATTAGAACAAAGTGTTTTTGTGTTGAGGGAGTATTTGACTAACAGACCAATGTCCATCTGCTACCTTAACATATAAATATATGTACATAGATCTAGTTCCCTGTTGCTATATATAAATATATTTACATATGTACATATATGTATTTAGATGGCTATAAATGTCTAAATTTTGCTTCCTAGTTCTTTCCTTTTACTTTCCTCTTGTCCTACTATCATGTTCAGTCTTCATTTGGGTTTCAGTAATTTCATCCAGTTACATTGCCCTGATCAAGTCTCACCAGGCATCCTATGCCATCCCTGCCATCGATTTTTTTTTTGGGGGGAGCATCATTGCCTCTGGTTGTCGTGGGCGCTATTCAGTGCTGCTCCTGAGAGCCGCCGCTGGATTTGAACCGTCAAGCCCGCGGGCCACAGTCCTTCACTCAACCACTGATGCCACCGGGGCTCAGCCCCTGCCATCAATATTTGATCACTTGTTGTTCCCTTGTCCTTGGGTTTGTTGCTTCCTCCCCATCCTTTCCCCTGCCTCTCCCTTTCCTATGTTCCCAGAATTGTCAGCCCTGTTGTTTTCTCCTCTGAACTGTATATCTGTACAACTCATGTTGTTGCGGCTGAACTATTGAACTGTATGACATTTGAATGATAGGAGAATAAATTGTAAAAAAATGCATCCTACCCGAATTCTTCTTTATTTATAGACATAGACAGCCTATTCTTTAATGGGATTAGAATCATAGACTTAGACTCCCATCTTGATAGGTGAGGAGGTATAATTCAATCCATAACATGGAACAAGGAAACCAGTTCAACAGAACAGCAGGAAGCCATGAGACAGTTGGATTTATTACTGGATTTTAGTGACTTCTAGCCTCGATATGTGAAAGACTGCTTCAGGTGATAAGCATTCTCTTGTACTGTAGGCTATGATTCAGAAGACAGGCTTTGATTTAATCAAACATGTTCTCACAAGGACTATCTTTATTAAAATGAAGTCCACACCCAAGTATTTGGCTTGTGGTTGCCACTGTTTTCCTTATGGGTGTATCTCTTGCACAGAGACTTAAGTTGAAAATCAGTTCTCATTGCCCGGCATACTTACTGACTCAACAAATCTACTGATTAAAATCTACTCACCTAAACACTTCTAAACCAGAGGTTCTCAGCCCATGGTTTGCAACCCCTTTGAGGGTCGAATGGCCTGTTCACAGGGGTCACCTGGTTCGTACTAGTAGCAAAATTGATGAAGTAGCAATGAAAGTAATTTTATGGTTGGGGGGTGGTCCCCACAACATGAGGAACTGTATTACAGGGTTGCAGCATTAGGAAGATTGAGAACACTGTTTTAACTATTGTTCCAGTTGTTGCCAACCTGTGTGTGAAGGACACTGATGTTTTA
>PVJH01018457.1:15515-45115 GCA_004026705.1 Nesogale talazaci | reverse complement strand
ATTTCATTCCTTTTATAAATAAACCTCTTCCTTATGTAATATGCATGTTTATGAATTTGCTTCTCTAGGCTACCAAGATTGACTTGGATTTGGATGCCAGGGAAGGTGAGGCATTTATAAGAAATACCATCAACTTAAGTTTCAGTCTGCCGGTGTGTGACTCAGCACACATGACTCCATCTGGGATCCAGTGTAGTCAAGTTGGAGGTTTCATGGTGCAGTGGTTAATGTGCTTGACTGCTGACCACAAGGGGGTTCCCAGGAAGAAAGATGGGACAACCTACTTTCGGAAAGAGTGCACCCTTGGCTACACTGTGGGGGCAGTTCACCTCCGTCCTACTGGGGTACTGAGAGTTTGGGTTTCTTCATTCTTTTAGTCAGGTGAATACAAACTACCTCTGCATTGTGACCTTCAATGCCAAGAACAGGCTTCAAAATGTGTCTTTTCTTCCTCTTGAGTCTCTAGGCTTTCATAAGGGTACATATTTAAGGAGACTTCAAAGACTTTGTGGAGAAAATGGAATGAAAAGGTCTTAGACACACATAATTTTTCAACTTAAACTTCATCAAAGATAAAATACTTTTGTAAGTGAAGATATTAGACATCTAGTCCATCCTTAAAGAGTCAGGGGCCCTGGGAATTTAGTCAGGCCAACGTAGTCTTTTATACATAATGAACTGAAGAAAAAGAGTGCCCTCTATACATGATATTTTTAAGATTAGGAGACAAAACTAAGTCATAAGATGCTGAGTCAAGACTGAAGTAGGATGGATGTCTACTGACACCCCATTAAAACTCTTGGAAAGTTGCCTTTGTTTGATGAGAGGAATGAACAGGATTCCCATGATGGAGAGAACTCTCTGGTGACACTTTCTTGGACATTTTTCTGCTGGCTTTGGGTCATGTTGTCAAAAAAATTCTGATAATAAGCAAATATTATTCTTTGGCTCTCAAGAAAGTCAACAAGCAAAATGCTTTTTGATCAGTCAAAAAAAAGATTGCCATGACATTTGCTCTTGGCAGGTCTGCTTTTGCTCTGACTGGGCCATTTCTCCCTCTTGGAAAACAGTGCTTTCATTGTGCTTTGTCTTCTGAATGCTACTGGTAAAATATTGTTTTATCTCCTGTTACATTTCTTTTAAGAAATACATCAGGGCTTAAATACCCAAGGGCTTAAATAGAAAGAAAATATTTTGAGAATGAAGATGGCAACAAATGTACAAATGTGCTTTGCATGCTTTGCATGCAATGGATATATGTTGGATTGTGATAAGAGCTGTATGAGCTCCCAATAAAATGATTTTAAAAAAATAAATGGGGGAAGGGACAGAGCAAGCTGTAGGATTGATACAAAAGGTAAAGTTTTAGAATATGAAAATTATAATCTGAAAAAAATGATGATCCGACATGTAAGCCCCAATGTAATTCACAATAAAAATTTTTTAAAAAGAAAAAGAAAAGGGGCTGAGCCCCGGTGGTGTAATGGTTATGCATGGTACTGTGACCCACTGGGTTGGAGGTTCAAATCCAGCAGCAAGTCTGGGCCTCCTACTCCCAGTGATTCCTCTCTCCCTCCACCAAAAAAAAAAAAAAAAAGAAAAAGAAAAAGAAAAGAAAGGAAAAAAAAGAACTATTTCAGGATCTTGACTCCATAGGTTTAAATTTTTCATTGAAAGTCCTCACTTGTCTGCTGCTGATCTGGGAGCAACCGATTTGGTATCCATGCAGGAAAAGTTTGGTTCTGTTAGGGTTGTGTAAGCAAACCAATTGGGATGCTTGTTGTTTCTGCTGTTAATTGTTGGTCCTCTTGTACTGGGGCATGAACAAAATGAACTGTGTCCTTGGAAATTGATGTGGATGTCTTGCTGGTGTGGACTTCATTTTCAAAATCCCTGACCCCTTCTTAAAAAGAGCTATCTGTTTGTTAACTGTTGTCTTCTTTGAGGCAGTGCCCCATCAAAGTCTCAGCGTGCCAGGAACCTCACCATTCTTCCATCCAAGTGTCACTGAAAAGTTCATGTTTGCTCTGCTTCAGTTTTAGCAGAATTCAGGTCGACTTAGATGAGCGCTTTCCAAACAGATGCCTTATCCTTCTTAGGACCTCAAACTAGATCCTGTGTAGATATGGTATGACAAGTTAGTACTAGTTTTTTCCATAATATATATTTTCCACAAGCTTCTGAAGACACCTCTCAGATAACCATCCAGTCTGGCCTTTAGGATGAGTCTCAGCTCACGCTTCTACATCCAAGTTGGAGCTTCCCTCAGTGTGCTTCATTCATGGTTCTCCCGAGAGAACCTCGGGTGGGTCTTGCTGCACAGATGAGTCTGGCTATCTGTATCTTTTGGTGCTTGCCTGTGGTGACAGGCCTGGGGATGAGGATAATCTTCAACTTGCGAGGCCTCCTCTTTCCTACCTAAAACATTGTGTAATGTTACTATCACGAATTCAGCTATGCTGTGGACAGATTGCTTATTAGCCGAGTGTGTAGCATGCAAGAAGTAGGACGTCCCTTCTTTCTCTTTTTTTCTTTTTAAAGTAATCATTTTATCGGGGGGGGGGGGAGAGCTCTTACAGATCTTATAATCATCCATCATTTAATAGTATTTAGCACCCAGGGCTGAGTCCCAGTGGTGTAGTGGTTGTGCGCGGGACTGCGGCCCACTGGGATGGAGGTTCAAATCCACGGTTCTCTCACGGGAGCGAAGGCTGGGCCTCCTACTCCCACCACCAGAGGGAAGTGATGCCTAAAATATAAAAAAATAAAATAAAAAAAAGCAAGGAGTATTTAGCACCCTTGTGCATATGTTGCCAGCAACATTTCCAAAACAATTTCTTTCTACTTGAGTTCCTGGTATCAGCTAGCAGGATGCTATTTCTGTTAGTCAGAAATGTGTCTGAGATGTTCAGCTCTATGATAGTCTACAATGACAAAAGACATAAATGCTATGTAAAATTACTGAGCATGGTTTGGACCTAAGATATTACCCAGCAGTTGCACAATTGGTTAGCGCACGGTACTTATAAGATATTACCCAGGGGGAAATTATCTGTAAGAGGACTACCTGCTGAGAGAGGACAGGTCTCTGGTTCAGTGAAGATGGGAGAGGAGCCCCATTTACAGGAGATGCCTAGCAGCTGGGCCCTGGTCAGCGTTTAATGTTTTGGATTGATTGTGTCCCTCGAAAGCCATGCTGAAATCCTGCCACCTAGCCCAGTGACTATGTCTTTGTTGGAAAATAGGGTAGTTGAAGATGTTACCAGTTAATAAAGAGGTCCCACACTGGGATGGGTGATCCCAGTCCAGTCCTAAAACCAAAAAGACCCAACAAATTGCCATCGAGTCAACTCCAACTTCTGGCGACCCTCACATATGTCAACAATTCCACATACTTATGAAAATAATAATAATTTACCAAGGGATCATGGGGGGGGGGGGGAAGGAGCTGATACCAAGAGCTCCATAGAAAGTAAATGCCTAAAAAAAGATGACAACAGATGTATGAACATGCTTAATATAATTCATGTATGAATTGTTATAAGAGCCCACAATAAATGATCTTTTCATCATAATAAAAAATTCCGTATGCTTTCCAAAGGTTGATTTTGGAAATAGGTCTTCCTAGGAGCCTCTTGGTAGACTCACACTCCCCCTCTGTTGGTTTGCATTGAGCACATTAACTGGTGGCACCATTCAAGCATTCTAATTCAATCCTAGCAGAATCCTTTGAAAGAAGAAGAAACCGAGACAGGAAAACCATGATCATGTGACAATGAAGCTCTACTCCAAAGACGACTAGACATGAAGGAAGACAAGGGTCTCTCCAAAACCTTCAAAGAGAATGTGATCCTGCCAACACCCCAAATTCAGACTTCCAGTTTCCACAACTATGTGGACAATACATTTCTGTTCTTATAAACTTTTCTTATAACCTATTCAGTGTGCGTGATTTAAGTACAGCAGTCTTAGGAAACTAATACTCTTTATCTTATCTTTTGCAATTTTCCCTCTTGTATGCTTCACCAAACTGTGAACTCCTATTAGGAAAGACTGTATGGTAATAATCTTTACCTCCTTGCTCCTTCCATAATTTTTGTGGCTCCAATTATTATTGTGTAACAAATGACCCAAAGCTTAGTGGTTTCAATAACAAAATTAATTTTATTTTGATCTCTCCTGGGCTTGAATGTGCTTATCTAAGGAATTCTCCTTTGGGTTCTCTCACGTGTGACAGCCAAACAGAAGCTGGGTCTGTCTGAGGCTCATTCCTCATGTGATTGATATAGCTGATAGCTTAAGCTCAGCAGGACTGGTTGCTGGAATTCTACACTTGTCCTGTTCTTGTGGTCTGGACTTACTCAAGTCATGGTGACTAGGTTCCAAAACGTGTGTCCCAAGAGAAAACGGTATCACCCTTTATGTTCTATTTTTGAAAGTTATATCGTGTCTTTTCTGCTGCTGCCACAGCTTGCCCGAGTCAAGGGGACAGAACTTAGACCTCACCTCTTCAGGGGAGTACCAAGGTCATCATGTAAGAAGACGGGATACATTGTTACACAGATCCCAAGGCCACCTTCACCAATTACAGGACTGAGGATTGCAAAGATCCTTACTTCTGATATCAGCTGCCAAATTCAGAATCCCCAAGATGGCTCACTCTGACATCAACAGAAAGTTGGAGGATTTCAAGTTAACTTTCACTCTGACACCAGTAGCCAGTTTGGAGGTCTCCAAGACCATCCTTAAGTCATGAACAATTTGGATAAAAAAACTAGTAGACCACTGGGACGGAGGTTCAATTCCAGCAGTGGGGCTGGGCCTCCTACTCCCACCACCAGAGGGCAGTGATGCCAAAAAAAAAAAAAAACAAAACAAAAAAAAACTAGTAGAACTCACTGAATCTCTTCTATTCAGAGTTATAGATTACTACAACCATTTGCTTATGCAAGAAGATTTGGAAGATAGCTATTTGACCAATTGACTCAAAGAAATCTATATTTGCACCCATTCCAAAGAAAAGTGACCAAACAGACTGCTCAAATTATAGAACAATATCGTTAATGTCACACGCAAGTAAAATTTTTCTGAGGATCATCCAACAATGGTTGCAGCAGAAGTACATTGATAGGGAACGGTCAGAGGTTCAGTCCAGAATCAGAAGAGGACGCTGAACAAGGGATATCTTTGTTGATGTCAGATGCATCTTGGCGGAAAGCACAGAATACTAGAATGATGCTTACTTGTTTTTTGTTGACTATGCAAAGGCACTGACTGTGTGGATCATAACAAATTTTAGATAGCCTTAAATAGAATAAGGATTTCAGAACATTTCACTGTGTTTGTGTGGTATTTACTTGTACATGGCTGAAGAGGGAGTTGTTGTATGAACAAAACAAGGTACATTGCAAGGTTTAAATTTAGGAAAGGTATGTTTCAGGGTTGTATTCAATGTGTATGCTGACCAAATAATCAGAGAAGCTGTCCTATGTGAAAAGGAATGGAGTAACAAGATTGGAGAAAGACTTATTAACAACCTTCAATACACAGATGACACAATCTGCTGAAAGTGAAGAGGATTTGAAATACTTATAGCTGAAGACCAAGGATTGTAGCCTTCATTATAGAATCCAACTCAATGTAAAGGACACAAAAGTCCTCATAACTAGACCATTGGGTGACATCATGATAAACGGAGAAAAGATTGCAGTTATTAGGAATTTCATCTTGCTTAGATTCACAGTCAGTGCTCATTGAAGCAACACTTAAGAAGATCAAAGGACACATTGTATTGAGTAAAACTACCACACAAGACCTCTTTAGAGTATTGGAAAGCAAGGTTGTTACTTTGAGGACTAAGATGGGCCTGCCTCAAGTCATGGTATTTTCACTACATGTGAAAGTTGAACCTTGACTATAGAAGAATCGATGCAATTGAATTGTGATGCTGGAGAAGACTATTGGAAGTACCAAAGACTGCCCCAAAACCCACAAATCTCTTTTGGAAGAAGTACAACCAGAATGCTCCTTCGAAGCAAGACTTTGCCTCGAATATTTTGGACATGCTGCTAAGAGTGATCAGTTTCTGGAGGACATCATGCTCGGTAAAGTAGAGGGACAATAAAAAGAGGGAGGCCCTCAACAAGATGGACTGACACAGTGTCTGTAACACTGGGCTCAAATCTAAGATCGACTGTGAGGACGGTGCAGGACCGTGCCATGCTTTGTTCTGTTGTATGTAGGGTCACTAAGAGTCAGAACAGACACAAAACCACAGAACAACAATCCAAGGATAATCAGTCAAGGGGACACATACATGGGCTAGAGTCTGGGAGAATCCCTGGTACAAAGGTTCCAGTGCTCCTCATGCAGTAGAATTGTGTCCGCAACACCAGTGTTCCCAGCAATGATGCCTCAGGGTACATTCAGAGTGGTGCCAACTTGAGGGAGGCTTACCTGAGTCTTGGTGTACATGGTTTGATTTTAAGCTCAGCCATGCAGACATAATTGCCAGCTCCTGGGGTTCAATTTCAGTCTCCATATCTTCCAGAGATTGAGCTTATCTGCATGGTTCAAGGCCCCAGTGATAAATCATCTTGTTAACATAGACTATCTGGTTCCACCCAAACCCTCCCAGATAGCAAAGACACACTTATCAGGCATATAGGCCACCTGTCAGACCTTGACTTTAAAAGTTGACCCTACCTTTCCTTTGGACAAGTAAAACCAAGCAACTATTGCGATCATTTTGGAAAAATGCCCTCGGCTATAACTGACATACAGTAGATCAGAGGTTCTCAAACCTTCCTAATGCCATGATCCTTTAATATAATTCCTCATGTTGTGTAGACTCCCAACCATAAAATTATATTCGTTGCTACTTCATGACTGTAACTTTGCTACTGTTATGAATCATAATGTAAATATCTGATATGTAGGATGCATTTTTTTTTAAGGGCATCACTGCCCTGGTGGTGGGAGTAAGAGGCCCATCCTTTGCCCCTGTGGAGCTGGAATTGAACCTCCAAGTAGGATGCATTTTCATCACTACAAATTGAACATAATTGAGCATAGTGATGAATCATAAAACAATATGTAATTATATAATGTGAAATATTTATGTATTTTCCAATGGTCTTAGGGGACCCTTGTGAAAGGGTCCCAAAGGGATCATGACCCATAGATTCAGAACTGCTGGAGTAGGTGATCAGGAAAAATGACGGTTGAGTTAATATATAAATAATGACCAAAATAATAGGAAGACACTGTATGATGGGATTCCTTCCAGACATTTGCTCATTGAGTACTGAATGGAATCTGAGGCCATTCTCATAAGGAACCTAAGTAAGATCCAATAATTTTACCTGGTCAGATGAGTTTCTATATTTTAGGATTAGTAAATTTCTGCATCCTGGGACTAATGAGCTCCTACATGCTTGAAGCTATGTTGTGGGTTCAAATAAAGGACATCCACTATCATGTCTTGATAATTTGGAAAAGTCTTTATTTGGTTGTAGCCGAATTTCTAGAATCTAAAAGTGATTCTTATCATTTGTCTACGACTTCAGCAAGCATGGACAGCCTGTGGGTCACAATGCCTCTAGGGGTCAAATGACAGGGCTCATCTGATTTGTAACAGTAGCAAAATGACAGCTATGAAGTAGCACCCAAAGTAATTTTACGGTGTGTGTGTGTGGGTCACCTCGCATGAGGAATTGTATTAAAGGGTCACGGCATTAGGAGGGTTGAGAACCACTGCTCTAGGTACACAGTAGTGTGCTGGCGGGAAGCAAGAGTGGAAGCAGTAGACCAGCTGGGAAATTGGAGAGAGCAAAGGTCCATGATTAAGAAGGTGCTTTGAGAAGAAGGCGCTTGGTTGAAACGGGTTGCTTTCAGGTATGTCAGGAAGTGGAACCCACCGAAGGTTTGGATTATTCCTGATTCAGACTTTGCCCTAGTCCCTCCCTCTCTGCTGGTTCCCTAGATGCGTGGTCACCTGCTCTTGGACAGGTGAAGAAATCCACTTCGAAAAGGCCAATTTACAAAATATTTTTACTTTTGAAAAACCACAGCTAATTTCTTTTTCATAATCAGGACTCTCAACTTTGGAATTTAGAAGCAGCACTACAGAGAAAAAATGCTCCGGATCTATGAGATAAATGCGGTTCCTTGGGTTAGAGCTTACATTTTTGAACACCTCGTTTTGTAAAAGGCTGTGGATGGCAGTAAAGGCCCTCAATCCATTTGCAGAACCCCCATGTAGATTAAACCTCCCTTGAATTCTTTCTGACCGTGCACCTAAGGTGTAGCTAATCATGCCCTCAGGCCGAGTTTTGCGTGTGGTAGATGACCTCCACGCCTCTCAGACTAGCCCAGGGAGGAGCGGCCCCTCTCTTAGGGGCTCTCCTGAGTATGTCCTCGACAGGCGCCCCAGTACTGAGAGCAGCACAGGGGTTGCCTAGACAGGAGTCA
Source organism: Nesogale talazaci (assembly GCA_004026705.1). Classification (NCBI taxonomy): domain Eukaryota; kingdom Metazoa; phylum Chordata; class Mammalia; order Afrosoricida; family Tenrecidae; genus Nesogale; species Nesogale talazaci. The sequence goes on along the minus strand of PVJH01018457.1, from coordinate 36,643 downwards.
CACACCCTATCAGTCTCACCCAGACTTCCTTTGTCAGAAGGATCCGGACCAACTTTGTAAGTCTTTGCCTCTACAAATGTTTGTGTCCTAATCGTGGTCTCTACTTCTGTGGTCCCACCTGTAAGTGTGATATGGTGATCTGCCGCCACTCGTACTTTGGTGGCAGTTTTCTTTGCCCACCCTCCTGCCCTATTTAAAGCTTGGTCTTGGGTCTCTCTGAGTCGGCGTTGGCCCCGTGACGGTGAGTTTGGTTTGGTTTGGGTTTATGTAGGGTGCCTTTTTGACCTGGTGTGAATGGCCTCCTCATCAGGACGAAGTGTGTGTGCCTTTGTCTCTTTTAAGACTTCATCCGTCTCCTCTTTGAATGGTATTGGATGAGGTTTCTTTTAGATTTTAAAACTACATGGCAGATGCTTCTCTCAGGACAGGGAGACTTGGATGGCCCTGCTGACCCAGGAAGCAGCCAGGCAAGGATTTGTGTAACTGAACAAGCTGCCATCACATCTGCGAGTCCTTCTTCCCCAGATCCAAGGGACCCCAAGTGACACTGGTAAATTTTAATTTCAGATAAGCTATGAATAGTTCTTTAAGAACTGTATCCTAAATATTGCCCAGCACATACTTAACGATAAAAAGGTACTCATGTTTTTGTTTGTTCGTTTTTTCTGGGCATCACGGCTCTCTGGTGGGAGTGGGAGGCCCAGCATTGCTCCTGGGGAGCTGCTGACTGGATTTGGACTGCCAAGCCAGTGGGCCGCAGTCCCACACTCAACCACTACGCCACGGGGCTCAGCTCTGGTATTCATGTTTTTATGAAATTCAAATTTACCTGGGTGGACTGTGTTTTATCTAGACATTCTCTTCTGAAAGCATATGGAATCCTGGTGACCCGCTTTCTTTATAGAGGAGGTAAGGACATTTGCTGTCGTTGCTGTTTTTCCCTTAAGGATTCTCTTTTTCTTTTTTTTTTATTAACTCCTTTTACTGGGGGCTCGTACAACTCTTATCACAATCCACACATACATCCCATTGTGTCAAGTGCTTTTGTACATTTGTTTCCCTCGTTGTTTTCAAAACACTTGGTTTCTGCTGGAGCCCCTGGTATCCACTCCTCATTTTTCTCCTCCTCTCCTGCTCCCCCCTCCACCATGAACTCTTGATAACTTATAAATTATTGTTATTTTGTCATATCTTACACCATCCGACGTCTCCCTTCACTCACTTCTCCACTGTCCATCCCCCAGAGAGGAGGTTATCTGTACAGTGTAGCCGAAGGCTGAACATGATAGTGGGACAAGAGGATTTTTCTTTAAGAGATTGTTTTCCCAGGACAAACAATCATGCCTTTGTTTCTGCCTTTTTTCTTTCTTTGACGTTTCCTAATTCTTGGAGAAGGAGCCCGGGTGACACAGAAGTCTAGGGCTCTACCAGTTAGCAAAGGGTTGATGGTGTGAATCCACCCAGTGCTCCCTGGGAGAAAGCCTGGGAATCTGCTTCTCAAAGGATTATACTTAAGAAAACATTACTCTGTCTCATGGGGCCCTTAGGAGTCCAGATAAGCTGATTCCATGACACTCCAATCTTCGGTCTCAACAATACTCATGGAAATCAGCTCTCCTTCCTGGGCTCAGCTGCTGTCAGGTCAGTAGGATCTATTGGGGTCCTCAAGTCACCTGAAATGGCTTGAAGTCACACTCAGTAAGCCTGATACACATAAAAACTTCACAGTTATCATAGGTGTTCTATTGCAAGGTGGGGAGGGTGGGCTTCTGGCTTTTGTTTTCATTTCATCTGTTCTTGAAGGTAATTCACATCAATGATTCACCTTTGTGAAGGTTCCTGTGCACTCGGGAAAATCTGTCAATGGGGTTCCAGCTTCTCACTTCTAACACAAGCAATAGTTTTCTTCCGGTAAAGTTATTGAACTTGTATAGAGGGGTTTGCATCTGCTGGAATGGGGTTTTAATGGAATTTCCCCCACAAACTCTGTGATGCCTTCTCATGTACACATCCACCAAGTAAAAAGATGATTGCTATAAAACCATAGAAATATTTAGTACACAAAAATATCAAGATGTGAAGTTATTGTTTTCAACATACCATTCATCCTGGTCTAAACTCCTTTTCACCCTCCTTCCTTCCTCCTCCTCCTCCTCCTCTCCTTGCATTTAAACTTTATTGAAGACTCAGGAATGTCAAGTGGGAGCTTACAATTTAGATATGCAAATTGAATGGTAGAAAAAAAAAATATATATATATATATATATATATATATGCCATCAACACTCTACTATGCAGGGTTTTGCTTGTTTGCTTGTTTCACTGTTATCTATTTAGGCAGAACTCATCCTCTTTTGTCACTCTTCCGAAACTTCTCATTCCCAGGTTGCATTTGAGCTTCCTACTCTTAATCCAAGGTTAACTTCAGCCTTGATCTGTCTCTCTAAGCACAAACCCATCAGGAGCTCTTGTGTGAAAGAATATTTGTGGCAGTTACATAATCTGTCAACTTGCAAAGGGGTGGAGTTTGACTCATGGCTGCAGGAGTCTAAAGAGGAATTTATGGACTAGTATCAACATATGGAGTAATAACAGACTTATGGACTTGATTACAATCACAAAATAATGTACAATTGCTCTTTGATATAAAGTTCTCTCTTATACACATGAGTGTCTATGAATTTGTTTCTCTAGTCAACCCATACAAACACAACATTCCAGAAGAAGGATTCACCTTTCCTATAATTCACATGTGTATTCAACAATCATCCACTGAATCCTTATTGCATATGAGGTAGTCTTCTCCCAGTATACTTTTTTTTGTGTGTGTGGGAGGGCATCACTGTCTTCTGGTGGTGGGAGTAGGAGGCCCAGTCTTTGCTCCTGTGGAGCTGCTGCTGGAATTGAACCTCCATCCCAGTGGGCCGCAGTCCTGTGCACAACCACTATGCCACCGGGGCCCAGCCCCCCAGTATACTTTTAAAGGTGGGTTTCCATCTTTCAACAGTCTTCCGGAAGGATTCTACAGTCTTCACTTGACACACTTGCTCACAAAGGCAGGGTAGATATCCCTGAAGAACTCAGATCAAGAGTTCAAGCTGAAAGCAAATGTTTTGAAACCAATTGTAGCAGCATTTGTACAATATCACTCTAAAAATTAGAATTATGGAATATTATGACATCTGTAGATTCATCCCAATAAAAGGGTGAATTAAAAAAATCTTTTGGAATAAACTCATACGTTTAAAATTGGAACCCTAGTAGCAAAACTTTCGACTTTCCCTCATATGTAGACATACTGAGTTGTTTCCTCATATGCACAAGAAACTGGACAATGAATAAAGAAGACTGAAGAAGAATAGATGCATTTGAATTATGGTGTTTGTGAAGAATATGAACTATACTGTGGATAGTCAGAGGAACAGATGAATCAGTTTTGGAGAAGTATGGCTCCTTAGAGAAGAGGAAGGTGATATATATCTTATGTATTTTGGATATGTTGTCAAGAGGGACCAGTATTCAGAGAAGGACATGATGTTTGGTGTGGCAGTCACCTAATCTGGTGTCAATTTGAGATTAAGAGTGTAGAGGTACACTTTGTCCTGTCAATCTGGAGATAGCCAATGAGGCCTCTGTGTGGGAATGGATTTTTCCTGAGAATTCTGGGAAATCTGGCCAGATTTCCCTCTTGGAAGTGAGAGACTCACTACTCACTCCCTTGGAGATGCTCTACTGACAAGACTCAAAGCTGACTCCCTGTAAGACACCCCAGAGGAGAAGCCAGGTGGGCTTACCTTGATGGAACCAGGCCTCTGAAGCTGGAAAAGCCACATAGAGACTTCTGCCAGTGCTTACATGCTTGAGAAGGCACAGAGAGGTCCCTGCCAGTGCTGAGATGCTTCTACCACCACTGGATACACAAGACTCTGCACCCACTGGCTTGTTATTGACCTGGCGTCATTGTATGTGGTTTGTGACTCTGAAGAGGACTTTATAGATTGGTATCGGACAGATGGGCTAATATCGGACTTATGACCTTGGATCAGATTGGACTAAGATGTTTCCTCAATGTTCAATTGCTCTTGTATATAAACCTCTTTCTTATACACATATATGTGCTTTTGAATTTGTTTCTCTAGTCTACCTGGACTAACATACTTGGTAAATCAGAGGACTCATGAAAAAGAAGAAAATTCTCCACTAGATTCATTGACTCAATGCATTGGCTAAAAGTGGGCTTGTAGACTTTGGCTATATAGTCTGGATGGACTAATTTCTTTCTGCTCAACTTCAGAAATATGGAATTGAGGAACTCCTTCAATGGAATGGATTGACTGTGGTCCAAAGACAGCAGTGATAATGATGAGAATGGTACATGAGTGCACAGCCACATCCATTCTGTTGTGCTATGGTTGTCGAATCTGAACTGGTCAGAGCTAGACCGCTAATATTGGGGAGTTCTACATTCTGTAAATATTGCCTCAAGAAACTTCATTTTTTAATAAGTCAGTGATGTCACCTCCAGCTTTATTTCTATCACTGAGGCCATATTTTTCAATTACTGATCCTTGTTTTTTGTTTCTAACTTTAGCATTTCAATTGCTAGTAATGTTTGATCTTCCAAAACATAGAAAAAGATGGCAAACTCCCAAACTCCTTCTATGAAGCTAGTATAACACTGGTACTGAAACCGGGCAAAGATGCCACAAGAATTGAGAACTACAGAACAATATCCCTAATGAACATTGATGCAAAAATCCTTAATAAAATATTAGCCAATAGAATACAAAGGAATATAAAATAAATACTTCATAATGACAAAGTGGGATTCATACCTGGGATGCAGGGGTGGTTCAACATATGAAAGACCATTAGTATCATTCACCACATTGACATGAAAAACTATAAGAACCACATGATAATAACAATAGATGTGGAAAAAGCAAATCCACAATATCCAACACCGATTCCTTTTTAAGACATTCCAGAAGACAGGACTAGAAGGAAAATTTCTCAAGACAATACACGCTATATATGAAAAACCAACAGCCAACGTGATAGTCAATGGAGAAAAGACAAGCAAAATCCCACTGAAAAAGTTGACCAGACAAGGATGTCCCTTGTCCCCACTCTTATCTAATATCTTACCAGAGGCTTTAGGTAAGAGCATAAGGCAAAGAAAAGACATCAAAGGTATTTGCTTGGGGAAGGAAGAGATGAAACTATCATTATTTGCAGATGATATCATTTTATATATGGAAAATCCCAAAAGCTCCACAAGGGGGATACTGGAAGCAATAGAGGAGTATGGCAGAGTGGCAGGATACAAGATCAACAATCAGAAGTCTATTGGACTGCTATACACATCGGATAAGACCACGGAAGTGGAGATAAAAAAAGAGGTACTCTTCACAAGAGCCAAGCACAAATTGAAATATCTAGGAATATACCTGACTAAAAGAACAAATGATCTATATGATAACAAATTAGAGAATGCTATTACAAGAAACCAAGAATGACTTCAACAAATGGAAGAATATCCCATGCTTGTGGATCAGAAAATTATGTACTATAATAAAGATGTCAGTTCTGCCCAAGGCACTATATAAGTTTAATGCAATTCTGATACAATCATCCTCATCTTTCTTCAAAGAAGTGGAAAAAACGACTACAACTTCATATAGGAAGGGAAGAAGCCCAGAGTTGGCAGAGAACTCAAGAAGGACACCTCGGGGGCTTGCTTTACCTGACTTTCGCACACACTACACAGCCACAGTGGTCAAAACAGCATGGTATTCACATATACAATTCAATCATTCAACTATATCACGAAGATTGTACAATCATTTTGACAATCAATTTTAGAACATTTCCTCCCCATAATTAAAACATCTTTAAAATGAATTGTGTAATCATATCCAGTTCCAGTGCTCACTCCATCTGGTGCCCACCTTCACTGTTTACTCCCCAAATCCCCTCACCCTCTCCATCTCTCCCACCTCCATTCCCTACAAACCCTTGTATCAGTTACTATATCTATGCATTCATGCCTTCTATACTTCACACACCGGAAACAGTGAAAACAGTAAAGAACACAAATGAATTGCAGTACAGATAAAACAATAGTAAGATAAAGATGAAAATAAAACAATGAGTTAGAAAGAAAAGATCATTATCACTAGTTAAAAGGTCAGGGAAGATATTTTTGTTATGGAACAGATAAGAGATCCTTGCATCTATAGAGGGAAGTCAACTGATCCAGTATCAACCTTGATCCAGCATAATCAGGATTACAATGATCTGTGTTTGATAGTAAGATTATTCTAGACCTTTGCCTGTGGCTGTAGGGGATCTGCCAGTGGCTTAATCTGATTAGATACTCTGCAGATGGGTTTTGGGGTCACACTGTCCTCCACAACCTTCCACAAATTAGGTGCTAACAATTTCAGTTCTGATACTTTCCCTTTATTGTGTCTGGGATCCTTTTTTTTGGGGGGGGGGGCGGTGCATCACTGACCTCTGGTGGGAGTAGGAGCCCAGCCTTGCTCCTGGACAGCTGCTGCTGGATTTGAACCTCCAGTCCAGTAGGCTGCAGTCCCACACCCAATCACTACACCACTGGGGCTCAACCCCTACTTTCTCTTTATTATATTTGAATTTTTTTTACTGTCATTCTCAGGGCTTGGTGGGCCAGGATGTGCTCGACTCTCTCTTCCTCCCCCTTCATTTGCTCCTGTGTGCTCTGATCAGACAAGTCCCTCTCCCTGAGCTGTAGCTTCAGTGCCCTCCTCTGATGTGCAGTCTTCTGTGGCGAACAGAGGGGCTGTCCTTGGAGTTGGGATTAGGGTTTGTACTTCAATTGGTTCCTTGCTTCATGCCAGCATGCGGCATTCACATCTTGGAGTTCTGGGTTGAAGTGTGGTCCTTCTTTCCCTTAGTGACCTTTCTTCCCCCCCCTTGAATGGAGTCCGTTCCTGACAGATGGTTGGACTCTCCATTCACTTACACTAGCCCTTTCCATTCTTTTTTGACAGTAGAACCAGGTGGGTTTGACAAAAGAACTTATTTTTGAAGAGGGTATCTGAAGAAGAGATTAGTACATGACATAACAGAAGAGTGTATTTACTTTAGTTTTGGAGGCTAATGAGAAATTCAACAAATATTTATGACCAGAAAGCCATTTGCACAACAGCAGTCTAGGTTAGGTAACAGATAACCCTCAGTGTCATTTTAGCAATGGGTGTTCACTTTGGACCCACTTAAGAAGCCACTGTGATTTTTTTACCAGGCAGTCTTACTACTCACCAGGTGCCTTTCGTCTTGGGTCTCCATTATCTCCTACGGTTTTCAGATAGCGGGTTGGGAAAGAGAGAATAACCAAAATGCTCTTGACAATGCACCTGGTTGGTACAGCAGGAACACCATTTCTTCTGCTCTCATCCCCTTTGAGAGACTTCATTATAATGAAGACCCCAGAGGCAGAGGGACCTAGGAGAGGAGGTTCCCTCATGAGCAGCTCCTTGGAGCCTCAGAAAGAGAGTGGGTTTCTTTGTTGGAGGGAGGGCCTGTCTGCCACAGTACCTGAAACAGGTCATGTAGAACAGGCAAGAGGAACACATAGAAGAACCTTCATGCATGGCGCTCAGTGAGACAACAACATTTTGGAAACACACAGACCACGTTGCTGTTCTTTGGTGCCGTGGAGTCCTTTTCTGCTGCGTCAGGACCCAGTGAGACAGAGTAGATGGTCCTATAATAGAGCTCTTGGCGGTAACGTTTATGTAAGCAGACCAGTGGGTGTGCTTCAAAGACCAGCTTTTCACTTAGCAGCCAAGTGCTCCCCGATAAGGCCTCTCTGGCAAAGCTACACAGGCCCGCGGAAGAGCAGCGGTTGCCAGGGCCCCAGAGTGCAGAGCAGAGGGCAGAGCAGGTGGCTAGTGAGGCAGTTTTAGGACAACAAAAGGACCCAGAGTATATGTTTGCAGATGCACAAGAAGTAGTGGGACCACAAAGGTCGTTCTATGCGAGAGCAGATAATCTGGGGTAACACAAATGCAGGTGTAAGCCAAGCTAACTAATTCGATCTATTTACTTTTAGGTCACTAAGTTTAAAGTGCAATGCTGCAGTGTAGTTATATAATACAAAATAAAAGAAAATGCGCTCCATTTCAAAAAGAAAATATTCCATACGATGTCGGCATGGTTAAAAAAATAAAAGATGTCATCCTGATAGAAACATGACATCAGGCAGTTGGCAAAAACAGTAAGACTACCAAGAATGGTCAATTTTGAGCTTCAGTTTGTAATAATGCATCAGAATGTGTTTATCTGTTGTGACAGCTATACCACAGAAATGCATGGCGGGAGCAGGAGAAACGGAGACCCTGGGTAACACAAAGATTTAATGTGCTTAAATACTGACTGATGGGGGGGAGTTGGGGGGGGGTCTACTCATATGCACCTCACAAGAAAGGCCGGGCGACCGACCTTCGAAAGCCGCCCATGGAAAACCCCATGGATCCCAGTCCTGATTGTCAGAACTGGAATTCTCTAAACAGGCAGTCTTTAAAAAACACAGCAAAAACAGTGTGCCAGGGAGGGGATGTAATAAGGGAACTTTGTGCTTTTAGTACAATTTATGGAAGGTAAAAAGAACAATAGTTTTAAAAAAATCATAATACTTTTATTCCCTTTGAAAGATTCAGGGGGAAAAAAAGAGAGAGAAAGATTCAGAAATGATCCAACAGTAACTTCAAAATCATGTTCGGAAAAAAGAGCAGATGTTTTTATGTTCCATTTTGCAGGACTTTGTCCAGAGCGGGGATTGAGGATGGGGGTACATTTGGTAGCTCGTATGTGCTCGAAGCCTCAACCCCCGAGGACATTTGTTGGCTGGCATCCTTTGCTTCAGCCTTCCCTGTTCGGGCGTGGGTTCCTCTGTGTCCTCAAACGGTCTGGGGTGGGGGGTGGGTGGGCGCACTACAGAATGGTGTAGAACACCTGAACTTGGGGTGTGGCCAGCGGTCTCCCCTTCTGCAGAAGCTGAAGCCGGGGCCAGGACAAAGTGCACTCTGGTTCTGACCTGTGTCCACCAGTTTCGTTACGAGGGCCTCGGTTTGAGCGTGCTCTTTCAAACCCAACCCCGCCCCAAACAATGTGGAATTGTGCCAGGCCAAGAGGAAACCCTGATGGGAATGGTGAAGCTGAGGACTGATCATGGTCAACGGCAGTCCCTCAAGTGTAACAGTTGTACCACACGCGAGGAAGACAGTAAGGAAAAGGGGAAATGTGAGCAAGCCGGAGAGGAGTCAAGAGGTGTCGGTGGAGAAGAACACGGAGCTTTCTCGCCAGGAGCCCTGGTGGAGGTGTGAGGTGTGAGGTGTGAGCTCTGGTGGGCAGCTCACCACGGGCCAGCAGTTTTCAACCGCCAGCTGCTCCTGGGGGAAGGGATGAGGCGTTCTAGTCCTGGAAAGAGTCACAGCCCTGGAGTGCAAGCAGCTCTTACTTGTTCCTTGACAGAAATATCCTCCCTGGCTTTTGGAAGGTTGAAGGGGATCTTTTCTTTCTTACTCGTTATTTGTGTTTTGGTCTTTTAGTATTATTTTTATCCTTAGCACCTTATTTCACTTTTGTTTTTTATTGTCCCTGTTGGGGTTCCCAATTTGTAATGCGTAGGAGAAGTGGACGCATGGTGGTACAAGAGTTGATAGGGGATGCAAGGTGGGGGGGGGGTTGGTGATGTGAAGGAAGGGGGCTTGGGGAGAAATACCCCAAAAAGGTAGGAGTGGGGAAGGAACAGGAGAACTGATTGTACACCTCATTCTAAAGGTGAGTTAATCATGGTGGGAGGCTGGGGAATGTTCTAAAACGGATATAATAATGATTGTACAACTCCTGATATGATTGAACTAGTGACTTGTATGAGATGTCAATTATGTGCCAATAAAATGGCAATATAAAAATAAATAAGATTACTTTTTAAAAGTTACAGCCTTGAAACCTACAAGGCAGTTTTACTCTGCCCTGTAGGGTTGCTATGAATTGGAATCAACTGGTTAGCAGCGAGGCTTTGCTTTTATTTTTCTGCACAATTTTTATGTAAACATCTCTCGCGGGCCCCCCCCCCCACATAGACACCCAGTGGATAGGGATGACAGCCAGACTGAAGAGAAAGACCTATAATTAGAAACAATACCACCCCTTACGTGTCTCTGTGGGGTCTTTTTTAAAATGTTGAAATGTTTATTCATTAATTTATTGAGAAAAATATATTGACCAAAATACTCATGTCGGAGAAGCCCTGGTGGTGAAGTGGTTACACATCGAGCTGCAAAATACTCACTTTGTTTTACCAAGAAGAGACTTTACCTACTAAGGATAAAAGGGAGAGTCTCAGCAGTTCCTTCATTTTAGAGATGTCATCCAGCTGTGACAGCCTTATATAAAGACGTTTCAAAAGCTCATGGAAAAATGGAATGAAAAGATCATGGCATTTTTCTACAACCTTTTAAAAGTACATGATGGTGACCAGAGGAAGGTTGTTGTTGCTTTTAGAGGCTATTTGTAATGGCTTGGTGCAAGAAGACGTTCCCCTTCATGCCACTGTCCAGCAGCCTGTTCCTGACCTGGCTGTCTTCCAGTGGATGACTTAGAAAGTCTGGGCTTTTTCCTTCTTCTGGTTCTTCCATGCCTCAGATCTTGTAGTGTGCCGCCCAATCTTTTTCATCTGCCCAGCAAACAGGTGAAGCTAATAGAAGATTTGAGGGGGCCAGGCTTGCTCCTTATTGGTAGAATTCTCACCTTCAGGTCCAGATTCAACTCCTGGCCAATGCACCGCTTGCATAGCTACCAGATGCTTGCCAACATAGTGTGTACCTTCCTAGGATACTGAACAGGTGTCAGCAGAATGTCTAAGATAGGAGAATTTGAAAGAAAATCTGCTTTCACAAATGAGCCAATGAAAATCGCAATCCAATATTAGAGGATCAGCCCCTAACACATCATCCCGGTCCAGTCGATGCAATTGTACAGCGATAGCTAGATTATAGTAAAGTCATGGAATGTATGAAAGATAAAGTAATGGACTCAGACACGTTTCATGGTAGCATGGCCACCTCCTGGATGGCCATGAGCTCAACAGCCACATCCACGCTCGGCCTGGGCAGGAAGCTGCGAGCCCAAGAGCTGTTCCTCTGGGGCAGGGGGAGCCGGTCGCAGGGAGAAAGTTTATTGTTCAGCAAGGTTTACATCTACTTTGGGGGCGTGGTCACAGGTAACCACAGGTCACAGGAAGGGGCTATATGATAGGCATACACATCACAGGAAGGGCATGTACAATGACAGGAAGGGGATGAGGGAGGAGTGTATATGTGGCAAGAAGGGGAGGGGCTATGGGTTTTCATGTGACCAGAAGGGCAGACCCTGGTCTCAATATGGCAGCCTAACCTTGATCATCCTTGGGTGGGCTTGACCTCCAGGGCTCCTACAAGGAAGTAGTCTACTACTATCCTTATTAGAAGGGAGTGGACCCTACTTAGGGTGGGCAGACTGTACAGTCTGATTGCTCTAGAGGGCTGCTAAGCCTTAGGGAGACTAGCTCCTGACCTACTTCGGTTGACCTCCAAGTGTATAGTCATTTGCCACCTGTAGCATGCAGCTAAGAATGGCATCTATTTAGGGGAGACGACTTGAGAGAAATCATTCTATTCCCCATAATCCAATCCACAATTAATCCATGGGACTGGTTAGTGCAGAACCGGAAGCTTTTGATTCTATTGTGCATGGAGCCACCAGGCGTCGAGGGCCAGCTAGCAACCCTATGGACCAGACCCAACACTATGTAGATGATAGGTAGCTAGCGTAGGGAAAGGGGGCATCCATCAGCGGTCTAAAAACGATGGCACTCTGCGCATGCTCAAAGATCCAGGTTTCCGACAAAAAAATGCTACAACTGGATTGGTTCACCTGGGCCAGGTGGATGCAATTCAGCCAATGGGGTCCACCAGAGTCATCAGGCACGCCTCCCCACCAAAAGATTGAGAAAGAAGAGCCGTGACCCAATCCGGCTCTCTGTTTAGTAGTTTTACTAGCTGGCAGACAGGGGAGGGATTTCCTGGGTGCCGATGTAAACCTGAAACCTCTCTTAATTTTCATAAGATTTGTTTGCTTAAATTTTCATAAAATCTGTTTGCAAACCGGGTTTCGGCTTAAATTCTTTTTTGCGCGGAGCCAAGTATATTTCTATTTCTGAGATAGCTTACATATATGACTTCTGCCCACCATATAAGGCCAGTTCTCAGTCCCATACAATTGAATTGCAATTATGATGAAAGCAAACTCACGCGGTCATCGAGAAGATTCTGACTTGTCGCGCCCCCACCCCACCCCATAGGACAGGAAAGAACTGCCCTTGAGTTTGCGAGCCTGGAACTCTTCGTGGGAGTGAGAAGCTTCATTTCCCTCCCTGAGAGTGGCTGATGGTTTCAACAACCGACCCCGAGGATAGTGGCCCCACGCTTAGACACTAATCCACCACTAAGCCTCCTTGCAATGCTGACGAGTAGACCAGCTGTGTACTGAGAAGGGAAAGGCAGCAGTGCCAGAAACCAACTCAAGGTCATTTTGAATAAAGGGCTATACTACAGATATTAGATCAATTCAGAGATGTGTCATGGAGCCCGTTGGCAGAAAACACAGCCAGAACTCAGTAAAAGGTCAGAGGAGAGAGCTGGATATCCGCGGGACGTGGGGTCTTGCAGGGCTGCGCCTGCGTGGGAGTCTCCCCCATCCTGCCCTGGTCTCTCAGAGTTGTTTTCTTTGTGGAATGGGGCCACACCCCACGCGCAGGTCTTACAGCCGCAGGCGGGTTTGGCAGACTCCAGCCCCAGCCGAGATTAGCTGAAATGCTGCTCTCCCAGTTAAACTAATTACAGATTCCAGAGCGAGGAAACAGGGCGGGTCATGCCCGAGTCTTCTGTCCCCCTCTGGTCCAGCCAGCAAAGACCAGGCCAGCAGGGTAGATGGGGGTTAGAAGGGCAGCGATTTCCAAAGCTCACAAAGGAAGCACTGGGTTAAGCCCTTTGTAAATATAAAACTATCCTCACAGACACTCCGGTAAGTGTGTCACCCTATTCTCATTTTACACATTATGAAACTGAGACCTCAAGAGGGCCAGCAACTTACCCAAGGTCACATGGAGAGTCAGGGCCAAGGTCAGGCTTCCAGGCAAACCTGTCAGACTCCCTATCCATGTGGCGTAACCGTGGCCCATCTTCTTCCAGATCACCTGAAGGAAGCCACTATTACAGGGTGTGTCACAACTAAAGAGCACTCTTAACAACTTCATAATTATGCTAGTCCAGTCCTCCAAATGATCTTGATGCTGTAAAATATTCAAAGCATAAGAACCCTAAATGTAGCCACCAGTAAAATGATTTATTATAAAAAAAAAAAGAGGGGAAAGAGGAGCTTATACCAAGGGCTCAAGTAGAAAATATTTGGAAATGAATATGGCAGCATGTGTGCAAATATGCTTGATACAAATAATGTATCCAATGTTATAAGAGCTGTAAGAGCCCCCAATAAAATCATTAAAAATAAAGAACCCTAAATGAGTTTACCTTCTTTTTAAAAAAGTCATTTTATTGGGGGCTCATACAGCTCTTTTCACAACCATCCATCCATCCATTGTGTCTAGCACATTTGTTTCCCTCAGCATTCTCAAAACGTTTGCTTTCCACTTGAGCCCTTGGTATCAGCTCCTCATTTCCCCACCCCTCTCTTCCAGACCCCTGTGTTTGCCTTCTTAAAGGGCTATCACTTTTAAAAAGATAAATTGGTCTAGACAGCCTCTTTTTCTCATGCAAAAGTCTTCAGGCGGAAATCCATCCAGCCGGAGGGGCAGGCCTGAGGTGTCAAGCTTATGGGAGCTGTCATTTGAGATTGCTCCCTGCTTTGTGAGGACAGGACCAGCCCATGTTTCCCAGCCTCCTGATCTCTGGGTGGCAGGAAGATTCCTGGGCTGTGGGTGCTGGGAGGCTAGAACCCTGTGTGACCCTTTCCAGGCGATGAACTCTGTACGTCGGCAAGACACATCAAATATATTTTGGTGAGGCTGGCAAGCTGAACCAAAACATGATTTTGGACTGTTTAAATATGAACCCTAACCTACGAAGGTATAAGCTTTCCACATTTCATGGTGGACATGCTGAACTTGTAAGTGCCTTTGTATAGATTCCTGGGTCTGTACCTGGGCGGCTTCCCTGCCCACTGACAGCGCCAGCACTGTGTAGTGTTTCATGGGAAACATGGACGAAGGCGACAATGAAAGGCAATCTCCAGGTTCTCCGTCAGCTGCTTAACTGTTTGAAACCAGCAGCCCATCTGTGGCGGTCATGTGCTCATGTTAATTTCATGATTGAGATGTAGGGGTGGAGTCTAGCCTGTTAACCTGGAGATAGCCATTGAGCAGCCAACCAGGCCTCTATGTGGGCATGGCTCTCTCCTGAGACCTCTGGGAAATCTCGCGATATTTGCCTCGTGGAGAGGAGACTCTATCTCCCCAGTTGTTGGGAGTTAGTCTCAGAGACGATGAACTGTGGACAAGACAAGATGGCAGCATTCCAGGAGCTCGAGGAGCCAGAGGAGAAGCCACACAGCCTTACCCTGATGGAACCAGACCTCTGAAGCTGGAGGAGCCACATGGAGACCCCTGCCAGCCCCAGGATTCTGCACCCACTGGCCTGTGACTTTGTGAGTCGGAAGGAGACTTTACAGACTGGTATCAGGCATATGGGCTAATATCGGACTTATGACTTTGCACTGGACTGGGTTGGGATACTTTCTTAATGTCCTATTCCTCTTACTTATAAACTGTACCCTTATACATATATGTGTGTCCATGAGTTTGTTTCTCTAGTCTACCTGGACTAACACAGCTTCCAAACCCAACCCATTGCTACTGAGTCAGTGCCAACACTGTGCAACCATCCATAGGGATTCCGAGACTGTAATCTTTTTTTTTTTTTTTGGGAGGGGGGGCAATCACTGCTTTCCAGTGGTGGGAGTAGGAGGCCCAGCCCCACTGCTGAATTGAACCTCCGTCCCAGTGGGCCGCAGTCCCACGCACAACCACTACGCCACCAGGGCTCAGCCCCCCGAGACTGTAATCTTGATGAGAGCAGCCAGCCTCATTTTTCTGCTGCCGAGCAGCTGGTGGATTAGAACCACCAACCTTTTGGTTAGCAGCCCCCAGTGCACCAGCACTCTTCATGTGGCACCTCCAGAGCTCCGGTAGCATACAGGTGACTGCGAACCTCATGGGGAAAATAATACTGAATGAGCCAGGGAGCATTTTTAGCCGTGGGCTGAGCAGACTTGCTTACTGTTCCCTTCAGGAACTCATGTAAGGTCTTTAGCATCATCACCAGGTTGCTGTTGTTGGCTTTTTCTGTCTTTTCCTTTTTCACCATTCAGATTTTTCTTAGGAAGCAAAACAGTATCAGTTTCATGATATTGGAACAAAAGCGTCCTGTCAAGTTCAAGCCAACAAAATGGTGAGCTTGATTTTATTATTATTATTATTGGTGGAATTCTCGCAGAGCATCGTAAAGGCTTGCTTGGACTTCTCTGGGCTTATTGAGCAGATGAAAACCTGTGGTGAATGTAGTGCTCTCAGGGACAAGTCAACAAACTGCCTTCACATTTCTCTGGTCTTTCTGCTCAAACGAATGGTTCACCACGACCCCAAGGAACGAACTCAATAAAAACCAACACTTCTTCTCACCTCAGAACCTGTTTGGAGGTGCTGCTTGGGAAAGCATTGTTGAAACCAGGAGGGACAGAGTTAGGAGGGTGTTGATTTTGAGAAGCACGTGGCCATTGATCCACAACCTCCAGGGGTGGGCGGGCACAGCCCTCTGCCCCTCACTCAGCCCATGGAGCCTGAAGACTTGCACCTGTTACCAAATAGTTGCATGCAGCAAAAGCACTGGCTAATGTTTGTTAGCTCTCCTCTTCCCTCCTGAAACCAGTTGCCCTCCAGTGGAATCTGACTTCCATCTGCATCGGGGCAGAGCCGGGCTTCTCGGAGCTTCCAAAGCTTGGGTTTTCAGAGGTGGTTTTCTCACGCTGGTCTTCAGAGGTGCACTCCTGTGCACCACCCCCACACACCCTCCTACCCCCTTTGCCAGGTCCCATGTCCCCTCGCTGTTTCAACGCTGGGATCCCCTCCCCAAATGCCACTGGGCTCTCCTTCTCCTGGGCATATTCTCTCCCCCTCCATCATGACCGGGCCTGCTCAGCCCTCTGCCTGCCTTTCACTCACAGGTAAACTGCACACAGATCCTCACCCAGGTAAACGGAAGAGCTTCAAACTGCAGGCAGGCCATTCAGATGTACGAGGGATGGGAGCCACAGCATTCCAGGCAGCAAAGGCTCAGGATTTAAATCAATTGGGAAGATTGTGTCAAGACGTCAACAATACATTGCTTTAAAAAATATTGTTCATGACGACCATCATTTATAACTGATTATACATTGTTGACCACAATCATGTGTAACTAAACCTGCTGGTGCCCTTTATCGAAGTGGCCCCTCATTTCTTCCCAGGTCAATGTTTACATTTCAAAAGACATTAAGCTGAAGTTGATTCTGTCTGCAATGAATCCTTAGCACCCCCCACCCCCACCCCAGGTAAGGTGACCAGACGTCCTGCTTTTTAACATTTGTCCCGTGTCCCTCGGCGTTTTAAAATTAAAATAAATAGATTACAATACTATCTTTGCATTCTACGAAAATTTTGGTGCCTCCATATAGACCAAATTTTTAATCAAGAATCCCTCCTGCTGCGGCCCATTGCGTTGGAGGTTCAAATCCAGCAGCAGCTCTCTAGGAGCAAGGCTGGGCCTCCTACTCCCACCACCAGAGCAGTGATGCCAAAAAAAAAAAAAGAGTTCCTTCTGCCCCCCCTTCCCTCTTCTCCCCGGTCAATGGTGTCCCACTTAACATCTGGTCACTTTACCCTAAAGTCCTCTTCTTCTCTATGCCCATGACACCTCTCTCCATTTAAATGGTGGAGTGCTTGGTATTTTTCCTTAGCTCATTGTCTAGCTTGAACTGTATTATTGCTCAGGAAAAACCTCTCTCTTGCATTTCTAGCAGAGAATGAAACCTTGATGGTACAGTATCATTCATAAGCTTGAAGTATCTGCTGGATGAAGGCATGGCATCAGCTAATTCTCCTCAAATTCTATCTTTTTACTTTCTTTCTTTTTTTCCGACGATGTAGAACATAACAATTTTATTTGTTTGCTCTCATAACCTGATCCATGAATATCTGAAAGGTATTTTATAATTTTATAAAACTTACATCTCAAAAAAAAAACCAACCCCAAAACTTACATCTCTAAGTGATGAGTTGGCCCTAACGGGAAGGCTTGGCCTGGAGCATATTGGGTAGATGTGAGAAGCCACAAGCCCCTACAACTGGGGCTGGAGCTCTCACTCATGTGCCAGCAAATGCATCTTTTGGATGAGAGGGTTGATAGTTTAATCAGATTTTCAAAGAAGTCTCTGATCCAAGAAAAGTGAAAAAATTTTTTAACCAGAAATAGAGTCACCACCTGTCATGAGTAGAACGTGGTTCAGAGGGGGCAGGTAGGGTCAGTTTGACAAGCTAGGGCAAAGAAAATGATGCTTTCCATTAAAATTGCAAATATAAAAGTTTCTAACAGTTTTATATAGATTTCATTATAAATATGCATTTTAAGACAGACAGATCTTGAACTGTGTGTGTATGTGTGTGTGTGTGTGTGTGTGTGTGTGTATATATAAAATCAGTCCAACTGCCCAGTTTTTGGTTCTGAAGTACTGTAGGTAGAACTCATCCACCATCTCCTCAGTTTCTGGTATCGGCATCTGAGAAGCTGTGATGGTGGCGTGAACGAATTCCAACGCAGGGACCACTGAAGTTTGAGATCCATGCATTTGGAGATGCACCGCCTTGTGGAGTCATCGGTATTGCTACTCTGTGATGATGACTTGCCCACCCTAGATGGAGCTGTTGGTTACTATTTTATTGCCTTGAATCCTTGAGGGTTTTTTTGTTTGTTTGTTTGTTTTGTTTTTTTGGCATCGCTGCCCTCTGGTGGTGGGAGTAGACTTGAGGGTTTTTTGTTTGATTTTGTTGGCACATAATCCACCTATCATACAACTCCATCATTCAATCAAATCAAGAAAAATTGTACAATTATCACCACCATCAACATTAGAACATTCTCTTTCTCCCCACCTTGATTCAATCGCCTCCAGAAATGAATTGCGTAATCACATTTGGTTCTAGTGCTCCCTCTCCTCCCAACTTCAGTGCTTACTCCCGAAATTCCCTCCCCTCCTGGGCCCACCCTTACAAACCCTTGCATCAGTTATTATCCCTATTTCTCCACTTCTTCCATGCTTCACAGACTGGTCAGCACAGCAGGAGCAGTAAAGAGCAAAAACTAAAGAAAGTGACAAGGATAAAACAATATAAATTAAAAAATACAAACAATGGGTAAGAAAGAAAGAAAAGACCACTATCACTCTTTTAAAAACCAGGGAAGAAATGCTTGTCCTGGAACAAGCCAGACCTAGAACAAATTCTGGTTGGGTTTAGAGAGAGGTCAACAGACCAAAGTATCAAGTTTGACCCAGCAGAATCAGGATTGCCAAGATCTGTGGTGGACAGTAAGTCTGTTCCAGACTTTTGCCTGTGGCCGGAGAGATCTTCCAGAGGCTCAATCTGACCTGATACTCTGCAGATGGATTTGGGGGGTGAATACTGTTTGCGGTAAGAACAACAACAACAACAAAAAAAAGCCATCTAAAATCGGAGCTCCATCCCTTTGTGTGGAAGACTCTCTGGGTTTTCTTGTGGATTTACTTTGGTTTTTCCAAGTAAAACTTGGTTTGTTGTCATAGGGACTGCTGGGTTTAAAGGATCTTTGGAGCCACCTCACACCATGAAGAAACATCACAGCTCCTATTTCTCTTTCCTTTTTTCATGGCTCCTGTTTCGTGCACATCCTGGTTTGTCTGGTGTAACCTCCTGCCATGGAGTCCATGTCACTCGCAGTGATCCTAAAGGACAAGGCAGAACTGCCCCCTGAAGGCTCTTGATACTATGACTGACACTGTCATAGAAGTAGCGTCTCATCCTTCTCCCACCGCGAGGCTGACTGTTCAGATTGCTCACCTTGAGCTCACAGCCCATCATGGAACCCACCCAGACACCCACCTGGGCTCTGAGTTGGAACCGACATTGCCTACGCTTTGGGTGAGAATGGAACCATCCGGTGAGCTCCTCTCCAGGCTTGAAGCTCCTAGTGAATGGGATGCCTGGTGGTTTGTATAGTTTTGAGTTTTGTTCCATATTTTTTTTCTCCCACTCTCTTCAGGAGCTTCTCATGTGATTCCTTTCAGGGCGTGTGTACTGACGACGGGGTACCATCTAGGTCTTCTGGTTTCAGGTATAGGCGCTGTGTGGTCCATTGGTCTGTGGGGCTCAATGTTCCATGTTCTTTCATGTTTGTTGCTCTTCATGCCTACATTCAGATAGGTTTTCCTTTTTTTTTCTTTTCTTTTTCTGGATATAAGGAATGGGTTCATATTCAAGAGGAACAGGACATTGAGAAAACATCCCAGTCCAGTCCAGTTCAAAGTCATAAGTCCGATATTAACCCATATGCCTGAAATCAGTCTATAAAGTCTCCTTCTGACTCACGAAGTCACAGGTCAGTGGGTGCAGAGTCTCGGCACTGACAAGGGTCTCCGCATAGCTCCTCGCTTCCAGGGCTCAGGGTCCATCATGCCAGGGTGGCAGAAGCAACTCACAGCTGGCAGAGGCCTCCAGGTGGCTGCCCCAGCTCAGAGATCTGGCTCCATCAGGGCAAAGCGGTGTGGTCTTTCCGCCGGCTACTCCAACCTTCCAGACGCCGCCATCCTGTGTTGTCTGTGATTAATTGTCTCTCTTCTTTTGTTTTTTAAAGTAGCTTTATTGGCCCTTCATCCACATAACATCCAATTCAATATAGTTTCCCCGATCAAGAAGAGTTGGACAATCTTTACCATAATTCATTTATTCATTTTCATTCATGAAATCACTGCCCCACCCCCACCCCTAATTTTGGCAAAAAAATATACACAATAAAACATTCACCAATTCAAGAATGCCTACATGTGTAACTCACTGCTATGGATTATCCTTTTGGTGTTGTACAACCTTTATTGTTTCCCCTCTTCAAATTGTCCCACCACCATTAAAATGAACTCAATGACCCCTAAGCAGAAACCTTCCTCCTTCATCCAGGGTGGCCATAGGTCAAGAGTGGTCCCTTCATCCCTCCCTCCCTCCCTTCCTTCATAATTTTCCTGATATAATATTCACACAGCATATGCTTCCATCAGATAGGCTTTCCTAGACTGTAATTTTTACAGGAGTTCTTTAATATAGTTCTACATGTTGCGGTGACCCCCCAACTGTAAAATTATTTTCGTTGCTACTTCATAACTGTCATTTTGTCATTTTGCTACTATTATAAATTGGGTGACCCTTGTGAAAGCATCCTTCCATCCCCAAAGGAGTCGCACCCACAGGTTGAGAACAGCTGTCTTAGTCTAATTTGAGCCACCAGGGCTCCATTAAATAAATAAAATAAAATAAAATAAAACTTACAGCACAAGGGTCATGATAGTGGGTAGTGAGGAAGCCTCACGGAACCAGAGGAATATTGTGTGTTTCATCTGGGAGAGAGCACTCAGTGTGATATGAAAATATCAGATAGCACTCAGATATGAAAATAATAATAATTTATAATCTATCTAGGGATCATCAGGACATGGGGGAGGGAAAAAAAAGAGGAGCTGATACCAGGGACTCAATAGGAAGTCAGTGTCTAGAAAGAAATGATGGCAAGATTTGTACATACATGCCTGATACCACTGATGTATAAATTGTAATAAGACAATAAAACGATCTTTTAATAAAAAAGAAAATAGGCTGAGTCCCGGTGGCGTAGTGGTTGTGCGCGGGACTGCGGCCCACTGGGATGGAGGTTCAATTTCAGCTCCATAGGAGCAAAGGCTGGGCCTCC
>PVJH01018457.1:0-15415 GCA_004026705.1 Nesogale talazaci | reverse complement strand
CCCCAACAGACTGGCAGCCTCTCCTTCTCTCACATAAACAATTATTAACAGTGTGAGTGCTTTCTGTCATGCCTCGGCCCCCTTTTTGTAGAATATATTCTGGAGAGGTCTTACTGGACTTACCTTGTAGAATCACCGAAGACATTTTTGTAAAACAGTTTCGTTACTGTTTTTACAAAACAGCTCAGACTAAGAAAGGTTAAAGAGAAATTACTACTCTCTTCCTTCTCAGGCTCACCCCCTTAAGTAACCATTACTTATTTGGAATGCTTCTTGCTAAGAGTCTTCCTTTTCCCCTCTCATGATTTTCAAAACAGTTTGCTTAGGTTTTTCATCAGGTCTCAAATGCTCTTATTTGTTTCTGCTTGAGGGGAGTGATTCTGTCTTTTATGAATTGAAAAGCTCTGCATTTCATGCTCTGTCCCGTTCTCTCTTTGGTTCCTTTCAATCATGTTCCTTTAAGTCCCAGTGGTTCTCAACCTTGCTAATGCGGTGTGACCCTTTAAAGCAGTTCCTCGGGTTGTGGTGAACCCCAACTATAAAATTATATTGGTTGTTACTTAACTGTAATTTTGCCACTGTTATGAATTGGGTGACCCCTGTGAAAGGGTCGTTTGATCCCCAAAGGGTTCACAATCCACAGGATGAGAACCACTTCTCTAAGGCCTTCCCACCTGTTATGTCTTTTATTTTTTCTTTCATGTTTCCAATCATTTTATTTATTTATTTAAAATCATTTTATTGGGGGCTCGTACAACTCTTATCACAATCCATCCATTGTGCCAAGCACATTTGTACATTTGTTGTCGTCATCATTCTCAAAACATTTGCGGTCTACTGGAGTCCTTGGTATCAGCTTCTCATTTTTCCCTCTCCCTCCCCACTTCCTCCTCTCTCCTGAACCCTTGATAATAATAATTATTATTACTTTGTCATAAATTATTATTATTTTGTCATATCTTACATTCTCTGTTCTCTCCCTTCACTCACTTTTCTGTTGTCCATTTCCCAGGGAGGAGGTTATATGTAGATCCTTGTAATTGGTTCCCCCTTTCTACCCCGCCCTCACTCCAACCTCCCAGTATTGCCCCTCTTACCACGTGTCCTGAAAGAATCATCTATTCTGGATTCCCTGTGTTTCCAGTTCCTATCTGTACCAGCATACATCCTCTGGTCTAGCCAGATTGATAAAGTAGAATTGGGATTATGATAGTGGGGGTGGGGGATAGGAAAGCACTTAGGAATGAGAGGAAAACATTTAGGAATGTTTCATCATTGTTACACTCACCCTGACCGGCTTGTCTCCTCCCCACAACCCTTCTTTAAGGGGATGTCCAGTTTTCTACAGATGGGTCTTGGGTCCCCAATCTGCACTCCACCTTATTCACAGTGATTTTATTTTTTGTTCTTTGATGCCTGATGCCTGATCCCTTTGATACCTCATGATCACACCGGCTGGTGTGCATCTTCCATGTGGGCTTTGTTGTTTCTGAGCTAGATGGCCGCTTGTTTATCTTCAAGCTTTTAAGACCCCAGATGCTCTATCTTTTGATAGCCAGGCACCATCAGCTTTCTTTCACCACATTTGCTTATGCACCTGCTTTATCTTCAGCAATCACGTCTGGAAAGTGAGCATCATGGAATGCCAGTTTAATAGAGGAAAGTGTTGTTGCACTAAGGGAGTGGACCAATGTCCATCTGCTACCTTAATACTACATCTATAAGTATATGCACATAGATCTATTTCCCCATCCTCATATAAAACTATATTTACATAGGTACATCCCTGTATTTAGACCTATATAAATGCCCTTTGCCTACTCATTCTTTCTGTTTCTTGTGGTAGTCATGTGATTATGTTAATTTTATAATTGAAATGTAATGGTGGAGTCTAGCCTGTTAATCTGGAGATAGCCATGGAGTAGCCAATGAGGCCTCCATGTGGGCATGGCTTTCTCCTGAGACTTCTGGGAAATCTCGCGATATTTCCTTTGTGAAGATGAGAAACTATCTTCCCCAGTTGTTGGGAGTTAGTCTCAGAAATGATTAATCAAGGACAAGACAAGATGGCAGCGTTTGAGGAGCCGGAGGAGAAGCCACACGGTTTCACCCTGATGGAGCTAGACCTCTCAAGCTGGAGAGGCCATGTGGGGACCCCTGCCAGTGATAAGTTGCTTCTGCCACCGCTGGATGCTGTTGATGGACCCTGAGCCATGGAAGCACAGAGCCATGGGGAGACCCCTGCCAGAACCAGGATTCTGCCCCACTGATCTGTGACTTCGTGAGTTGGAAGGAGACTTTATAGACTGATATCGGGCATATGGGTTAATATCAGACTTATGACTTTGTACTGGACTGGATTGGGATGCTTTCTTAATGTCCTATTTCTTTTATATATAAATATTTTCTTTATATTCATATGCATGTCTATGAATTTGTTCCTCTAGTCTACCTGGACTAACACATTTTGGTACCGGGGAGTTAGTCTCAGAGACGATGAATTATGGACAAGACAAGATGGCAGGGTCTGAGCTGCTGCAGGAGCCAGAAGAGAAGCCACACGGCCTTGCCCTGATGAAACCAGACCTCGGAAGCTGGAGAAGCCATGGGGAGACACCTGTCAGCGCTGAGTTGCTTCTACCACCACTGTATGCTGTTGATGGAACCTGAGCCCTGGAAGTGAGGAGCCATGAGGGGATCCCTGCCAGCACTGGGACTCTGCACCCACTGGCCTGTGACTTCGTGAGTCGGAAGGAGACATTATAGACTAGTATCATGCATGTGGGCTAATATCGGACTTGTGACTTTAAACTGGACTGGATTGGGATGCTTTCTCAGTGTTCCACTCCTTTTTTATATAAACCCTTTCCTTATATCCATATGTGTGTCTATGAAATTTGGTCCTCTAGTCTATCTGGACTAACACAGTTCTTTCCTTTTACTTTTCTTTTGTCCCACTATCATGCTCAGCCTTCATTTCTGGTTTCAGTAACTCCTCTCAGTTACATTACCCTTGATCAAATCCTGCAAGGCCGTCTACACCCTCCTCACCTCTGATTTTGGGTGACTTGTTGTTCCCTTGTCCTTGGGTTTGTTAACACCATTTCCTTTCTCCCACATCCCCATTTTCTATGTCCTCCCTGAACTAGCAATCCCCTTGTTTTCTCCTCCAGATTGTTCATCTAGTCTATCTTATCTGGATAGAACTTCAGAGATAATAATATGCACAAAGACAAGAGAGAGCAAAACAAGGCAAGTGAATAGTTTAAGAACTGGTTGTTGGCCTTTAGGAGTGTTTTCTGGTTGAGTTACTCAGTTGCCATCTTCCCAGAAGTCAGTCCTCTTCTTTTTCTGTGCTTCATTTGAAGTTTTTGGCTTTTTAAAAAACTGCTTATGCTGATCATTCCCGGGTTTCCTGCTGAAATTCGCAATCCTGTCATTGAACTTTGTGACATGATAAGACTATTTACAAATTCCTACCTCCTAACTCCAGTCTCTGGAGCTCCTTTTTGTTTGTTTCTGTTGTCTGTGTTTTCCTGCCAACTTCTATTCATGTAAGACTCTCATAGGGGCAGATCTACCTTGTCCTATAGGGTTGCTGTGAGTCCAGGTTGACTACAAAAACAAACTCATGGACACTCATAGGTGTGAAATAGAGACCTTTACATCAAAAAGCATTTGTATATTAAGAAACCATCCCAACTCAGTTTAGATTTAGTCCATAAGTCTTATATTAGCCCATATGTCTGATACCAGTCTAAAATTTCCTTTTCAGATTCACGCAGCACAAGCAGTGATGCTGAATGCAGGAAGCTCATAGGCCAGTGGTGAGAAGTCTTGTGGACCCAGCGGCAGTGGAAGCATCTCAGCACTGGTGTGGAGAACACTGTCCCAGCCTTGCAAGTTGTTGTCATGTCGTTTGCGTCACAGTTGTGTCTTCAGGAGTCCATTCCATCATTCTATTAAGTCAGCTGCTTCAGGATGATGAGGAACATGATATGATCAGTGGATTCACTGGGTGTGGGCCCATTGCCACACTGAATTTGCTGTAAAATGAGTTCCTTGATCTGAAGCAATGCTATGTGGGATGCCATGCCAGTGGATGAGGCATTCTGTAAATCCACAAATGGTGGTTTGGGCAGAAGCATTGCGTGCAGGGAAGGCAAATCCATATCCAGAATAGGTGTCTATTCCAGTCAGGATGGGAGTGGTCCTATATAATCAACTTGCCACCAAGTTGCCGGTTGATCTCCCCGAGGAATGGTTCCATATCTTGGACTTAACGTTGGTTTCTGCTGCTGGCAAATAGGGCAATCAGCAGTGGCTGTGGCCAAGTCAGTCTTGGTGAGTGGAAGTTCATGTTGCTATGCCCTTGCATAACCTCCATCCTTGCCACCATGTCCACTTTGTTCACATGCCCATTGGGCAATAACAGGAGTGGCAGAGGAAAGAGGAGGACAGTTTCCACAGTGCATGTCATCTTATCCACTTGATTGCGAATGTCCTCTTTTCACAGGTAACCCTTTGGTAAGCATTCACATGAGACATGATTACCTTTACTTTTTTGACTCATTCAGAGAGAATCATCCACATCCTTCCCCACACCTCCTTGTCACCAATCTTCCAATCATGTTCCTTCCAAGTCCCTGACCATTCAGCCAAGCCATTAGCCACAGCCCATGAATCACTATATAGTCTCACATCTGGCCACTTTTCCTTGTAGGCAAACTGAATGACCAAGTGCACTGCTCAAAGTTCTGCCCATTGGGAGGATTTTCCTTCACCACTATCTTTCAGGGAGATCCCAGAAAGGGGCTGCAGTTTTGCTGCTTTCCACTTATGAGTGGCACCTGCATATCGTGCAGAGTCATCTGTGAACCAAGCATAATTTTTCTATTCTTCAATTAAGTTATCATAAGGAGGCCATAGGGGCAGATTCAGAAAGAGAAGGTAACGTGACTGGAGTGGAGACTATGGGCATTTGGGCCACTTTTTCATGTAGCTTATTTGTACCTTCAGGTCCTGCTCTGGCCTGATCTCGTATGTACCACTTCCATTTAACAATGGAGTGTTGCTGTGCACGTCCAACTTTATGACTCTGGGTCAGACAATACCCAGTTTATGATGGGTAGTTCAGGCCTCATGGTGACTTGGTGGCCCAAGGTGAGGCGTTCAGTCTCCACCAAAGCTCAGTAACAGGCCAACAGCTGTTTTTCAAAGGGGGAGTGGTTGTCTGCAGAAGATGGCAGGACTTTACTTCAAAATCCCAATGGACTATGCTGTGATTCACCAATAGGGGTCTGCCAAAGACTCCACACTGCATCTTTCTTTCTTTCTTTCTTTTTTTTTTTCCCACACTGCATCTTTATCAACAACTGACACCTCTAGCACCATTGGGTCCGCTGGATCATATGGTCCCAAAGCAGCTTGCATGGCAGCCTGAACCTGTTGCAGAGCCTTTTCTTATTCCAGGCCCCACTCAAAATTGGAAGCCTTTTGTGTCACTTGATAAATAGGTCCAAGTAAAACACCCAAGTGAGGGAGATGTTGCCTCCAAAATCCAAAAAGGCCCACTAGGCGTTGTGCCTCCTGTTTCATGGTTAGGGGAGCCAGATGCAATTACTTATTCTTTGTGAGTATAGCGTACTTCTCGAGTAATCACCTCGGTCTCACCCTTAGGAGCTTTCCTTGCCTTAATTTTAGTTAAGGGTCTAGCAGAAATCATCAATGGTGAGGGTGTTTCCTGGGTGTTCTCAGCACTATCTTGTAAGTCATCTCCCTCAGGCAATGGTAGAGATGCAGCCCCACCTGGCATTTCACCTGGAGTAGTTGGTTGATCTGCTCAGGTGTGGGTTGCTTTGTTCATAGTAGATTACTTTCTTCAGCTGGGAGGGGTGCATCTATTGACTGGGCTGGTTCAATTGTTTCTAATGGTGGCATAATATCATCCTCTTCTGGGTCATCAGCCCATATGTTCCCATCCCATGTTTTAGGGTCCCAATTTTTTCCTATCAATGCCCTCACTTTGGCTTTGGACACTGCTCTAGCTCTGCTGTTCAGCTGACGTTGTAATTCAGCCACTCGTATAATGAGGCTTTGGACCTGGTTCTCAGCGATGTCGGCTTTTTCACTACAGACAAGAAGGCTCTTCTTTGTAGCACAGGCCAAAGCCTTCAAGTCCGGGAGTCAGCACTTGAGGTGTGGTTCTGAGGCCCTGAGGCAACCCCTCTCCTTAATCACATAGTCCATTGTGAGGAGGACCAGCTAAACAGCT
Organism: Nesogale talazaci; assembly: GCA_004026705.1. Taxonomy (NCBI): domain Eukaryota; kingdom Metazoa; phylum Chordata; class Mammalia; order Afrosoricida; family Tenrecidae; genus Nesogale; species Nesogale talazaci. The sequence goes on along the minus strand of PVJH01018457.1, from coordinate 9,141 downwards.
TCCCTATACTTGGTGTCTTCACAAAACTTCTGGAAAATATCAAGCATATGATCACCCAGTGCCTCTCCTTCAACCAGCACCCCATCCATCAGTGTTCCTACTTTAGTTATTAGCTTTGTTATATCACACCATGGACTAGTAGGAGTGGCAGAATTACCCATGACTTTAGGTCTAGAATTAGCATCATCAGTGCTTTTAAGACTAATGAGATTGGAGAACCACTCAAAGAAACCCATATTTATGATTTTATATCTCTAGAAGCACTCCTGGTATCATTTGTGTCAGAGAGAGTTCTCTAGAGAAATAAAACCAGGACACTACTAATTCTCTTTATATATTTATATAGAGAGAAGGGTATATAAGATAAGAAAAAAAACAGTTAACTAATCTATAAAGCAGTACAAATTGCTCGGTGCAACTCACTTGCATGAGACAGCTAGAAGACTGGCAGTCCTTCAAGTCTTGAGGGCCGCTGAGCAGTCCTCTGTAGAGCAATTCAGGCTATGTGGTCACAGGCAGCAAACAGCAGAGCAGGTCACCAGATGACAGAGTCCAACAGTCCCCAGCTCAAGAGATGTATACCCCAGGAGCGTGGCGAAGTAGGGCTTGAAGGAACCTCAACTCACAGCTCCACAGTCCACAATTAGGTGTCCCACGGGTAGTGTTGCTTGGAGGTCGAGGCACAGGAGGAACAAAGCAGCTCTCTGGTCTGAAGATCCAGAAGCAAGAGAGAGGGTGGGACTTGTTCCGTGTTGTTCATTGGCTGTATTGTCACAACAGACCCACCAATCTTCTGTGGTCATGTTGGCATAACAAACCTACCCATCACACTCACTGATTCTGATCCTAATCATTCTTCTGTGCCCTCAAGCAGATATTCTATTACTTTCCCCTTGTCCTCTGTGTTAGTCTGGGTGGACTAGAGAAATATTCATAAACATGCCTATGGGTATAGAGGAAAGGTTTATATACAAGAGGCATGGAACATTGAGAAAGCATCCCAACTCAGTCCAGTCCAAGGTCATAAGTCCAATATTAACCCATATATCCGATACCAGTCCACAAAGTTTCCTTTGGACTTACACAAAGCAAGTGCAATGACACCAGGACAATCACAGGCCAGTGGTTGCAGAGTCTCATGTGTCCAGTAACAGTAGAAGCATCTCAGAACTGGCAGGTATCTCCCCTAGGGAATACTTTTTTAATATAGTTTTTATTGGGGGTTCATACATGAATGCATCGTTTGTATTAAGCATATTTGTATACATTTTGCCACATTCATCTACATTATCTACTTGAACCCCTCCAGCATAAGCTCCTCTTCCCCTCTTTCCTCTAGTTCTTTTTTTTAAGTTTTTTTTTAATTGGGGGCTCTTACAGTTCTTTTGTGTGTGTGCGTGTGCATGTGTGTGTGTGTGTGTATGTGTGGTTATCACTGCCCTCTGGTGGTCGTGGGAGCTACCCAGCGTTGCTCCTGAGAGCTGCCGCTGGATTTGAACCGCCAAGCCCGTGGGCCTCAGTCTCACACTCAACCACTTACGCCACCAGTTCTTTATTTTTTTAATTCCTATTTTCCATATTTCCCCTTCCCCCTTCTCCTCCTCCATGAAGTTCCAATAACTTACAAATTGTTATTACCTTTTCATATCTTACACTGTATAATGTATCACCTCACTCCCCTCCCCCCACCCCATTTTCCACACCCCAGAGAGGAGGTCACATGCAGATCCAAGAAATTTGTTCCCCCTTTCTACTCTACCATCCCTCCATCCCTCAAGTGTCACCACTCCACACTAGTCTCAAGGGATTATCTATCCTAAAATCCACGTTTTCCACGCCAATGTGCATCCCCTGGTCCAGCCAAATCTGTCTGGCAGAATTGGGATAATGAAAGTCGGTGGGAGGAAGCATTTGCGAACATTCCATTGCTACTAAACTGCACCTAGACTGTCTCATCTCGCTACAACCCCTCTGTAAGAGGATGTCTCTTCACTTATTGATGGGCTTTGGGTCCCCAATCTGAACTCCCTCTCACTTATAATGATATATCTCTTAGATCTTTGATGCTTGATACCAGATCCCTTTGACACTTCATGGTCATACATACTGTTATGCTTCTTCCACATGGGCTTGCTTCTTAGTTAGATGGCCACTTAGTCACCTTCATGTCTTTAAAACCACAGACGCACATCTTTTGATAGTACTTTTTTTTTTTTGCAAGAAGAAGGTGGGCTTTTACTTCATTTTACTTTAGTTCCTTTATTTTCATTTAAAAAACCCTTATATGATATTTTATTGACATAGCTAGTTCATTCCAAAATATTCCTTCCACTCTTGTGCAGTTTCTGTTGTTCAATCCCTTCCCATGGAAGTTATACAATTACTAGTGCTATCAATTCTGCCCCACCCCCTCACTCCACCCCCATTCTCTCACTTCCCACACCCTCTCAGAACCATTACTTCTGTCACTGTCTCTGAGGGGATGTCTATCATGACCCCCATGTACTGAGTGATCTTAAATATACAAATGAACACATGTTAATCTCACATACGAATGAGGTGTACCGTCACATAAAGGCTTTTCTAGTCAGGGGAGGAGAGATCTTAAAGAACTCGGCGATACTTAGGTAGTTCTCTAGGATCACACTGCATCCTGGATTTATCCTCTGTTCTGTGTGGCCCTTCGGAGAGGGCCACAGTCTCTTCTGTTTTGTTGTTTATGGGTTGGTGACAATGACCCAGAAGTGATGGGTCATAGATAGCCTTCACACCCATGTCATCGCCCTTGATTTACTGCTCACCCATGCATCCCTGGCCTCTGCAGCTTTGACAGAGATGTTGACTACGTCGTCTTGAAGCCTACATCCTTTCTGCTGACATAAGGACGACAACATGCAGAAAGGAGTGGTTTCACCTCACCACAGAGCAGAACAAACCCACCTGACCTCAGGATGGGGGCTCGTCAGGATGGCGTCCTTTCACCATGCATACTCAACCTGCAAGCCGAGCAAATAATTCAAGACACTGGGCCCTCTAAGAAAGAGCTCAGCCTCCTAACGGGTGGAAGCCTCATGAACAGCCTGCAAGACACAGGTGCCACTATCTTGCTGTAACAGAGAAGAGACCTTGAGGCACCTGCCAATGGAGATCAAAGACAACAGCCTCACTGTCTCCACGTAAAGACTGGACTGATAGACAACATTGTGATAAAGGAGAAGAGGTTGATGTCATCTAGAGTGCCATTTTACTTTTGATTCACAATCAAATAGCATGGGAGCAGCAGTCAGGACAGCAAGTGCTATATTGCACTGGGTACATCAGCTACGCAGATCTCATTTCAAATGTTAACAAGCAAAGATGCTGCTTTAAGGAGTGAGGTGCTTCTGAGCCATGCCGTGGTGTTTTCCATCTCATGTGCATGTGAGAGCTAGGCTATGAATAAGGAAGACCAGAAAGGAGCTCATATGTTTGAACTACGGAGTTGCAAAGAATATTGGCAGTGCCACGGAATGCCAGGAGGGCAAACAATTTTAACTTGAAGGAAGTAGAATCAGGATGCTGTTTAGACTTGAGGATGGTAGACATAGTTGGGAGAGTAGAAAATCAGCCAAAAAGAGGAAACCCCTCAATAAAATGGACTGATACAGTGACAGCAACAATGGGTTCACACTATTCAATCCCCACCACAATTCAATGAGGGGGACACTATTGCTATCATCTCTCCGTTGAAAAAGCAAACTCACATAGACGGTGAAAACACGTCCTCAAAGCTACATAACTAGGAAGAGCCAAAGGCAGCATTCAAATCCAGGTGGTCTGGAACTAGCCACTCTGTTACGCCACCTGCCCAGAGACCCGCCACCAGAGGCTCAGAGACACGTCTGTGAAGGAAGCATCTTAAAAAGAGGCTTTGAGAACTCCGTGTTAGCAAAGGAGCCCTGGTGACAAAATTGATTGCAACTGCAAAGCTAACAAGGGCAGTCGTGGGAGTCCTTTGGCTTCCCTGAGGGAGAAAGACATGAAGAGTGACAGCCTTGGCAACAGGAGGGGGCAGTTCTCTTCTGTCCTAGAAGCTCACTCTGAGTCAGAATTGGCCAGATGGCAGTAGGTTTGCTTTTTGGTCTTGGTGTGCCCGCTCTCCATTCATTCATTCGGAAAAGACTTTGTTAGTTGGCTTTCAGGAAAATGTCCATTTCTATGAGGTTTAATTGGAAAGGAAATATTCACGTGATGTTAAGTTTGTATGTATTCTGAAATTCTCATTCTTAGCTCTATCATGGGCAGTTAAACCTTACTCTACCCGAACTTGCAGAGTCATAAGTTTTTGGTAGCAATTAATCAGCATCAAATCCAAGTTAACAAAAGCCTGCTGATTTACCAAAATCCAGGAGTGCCCCCTAGCGACAGTAGCGGAGATCACAGCGCTTGTCCGTTGCAAAGGACCCGACATGCTGGATGTGGAAAGCGAGGTGCCCCAAGAGCTTGCACAAGAGTTAGTGCGTGCCTTGCTGATTGGCCTCACAGGAGCCTGACGCAGAGGTGGGCGTTGACACAAGGACCGCTCTCCTTTATCTAAAGGAGAGGACGCATCCAGGTAATGGAGCAATCCTGGCAGGCCTTGACTGATGCAGTCAGCCTGTAACAGCCCTTGAAAGTCAAGCCAAACACCTCCTCACCACCTAGACTGTTATGGTACTGATGGGAAATAGATGTTTTGCAATGCAATAATAATGATGCCTACTGTGTTAGTCTGGGTAGACTAGAGAAACAAATTCACAAACACTCAGGCGTATAAGAAAGAGTTTTATATATAAGAGCAACTTTACCTTAAGAAAACATTCCAAGCCAGTCTAGTCCAAGATCATAAGTCTGATATTAGCCCATCGGTCTGATACCAATCGATAAAGTCCTCTTCAGACTCAGGAAACACATGCAATGAAGCCAAATGCAGTACAATCACAAGCCAGTGGGTAGAAAGTCTTTGGATGCAGGGGCACTGTAAGCATCTCAGCTCTGGCAGGAGTCTCTCTGTGGCTTCTCCAGCTTCAGAGGTCTGGTTGCATCTGTGTGGCTTGTCTGGCTTAGAGCACTAGGATAGTTCCATGTGTCTTGTAAGTGGCAATGTCTCTCAGGGAAGTCAGCCTTGTCAGTAGAGAGTTTCCAAGTGAGTGAGAGTGTCTTCTGATTCCAAGAAGGAAGTACAAGATTTCCCAGAATTCTCAAGAGGAGGCCACGTCCACATAGGGAGCTCATCGGCTATCTCCAGTTTGACAGGCTGCACTCCACCCCTACACTCTTAATCCTCAAATTGACACCAGATTGGGTGACTGCCACAGCTACCATATGAGAAAACGTCCCTAGGTGCCAGAGTCTGTGCACTTGCCTCAGAAAACTCCTCAGAGATCGGAATTGTTTTCCCTCCCAGGTGAGGGATGGGGAACTGAGGCATGGAGATCTCCAATCCTTTGGGCAAAGCCACAAAGATGGTCCATCGTGGAAATGGGACTCTAATTTCTCTCACCGCGTACTTCTAGCATTAAAAAAATTTTTTTTGGGGGGGGGAGGCGAACAATAAATACATTTCAGATAATCTAGAAACCATTTACAGATATAAATAAGAGAAAAAGAAAAAAGCTGTAAATTCACCATTGAAGATAACCATCATTCACTTTTCTGTAAGTTCAACCTAGTGTTTCTTATTGGATTTTAAACATTAAATGGTCAGATCATTCTCATTTTAAAACTTTTTTTAAAGTATCATTTTAAGTGACTGCATAATAGTCTATACCATAATGAGTATCTATACCATAATATTTAAAACTCACTCTTTTTGATAGCAATGGTGCCATTTATTGAATAAGTGAATGAATAAAGTATGAATAATACTTTTTTCTTTTTTTTTTGCCTTTTTTTGGGGGGGGGCATCACTGCCCTCTTGTGGGAGTGGGCAGCCCAGCCTTGCTCTTGGAGAGCTGCTGCTGGATTTGAACCGCCAGCCCTGTGGGCCGCAGTCCCGCACACAACCACTACGCCACCGGGGCTCAGCCCATCTATAAATTATTTTATTGGAGATTTTTCAGCTCTTATAAAAACCCAAACATCAATTGTTTGCAGCCCATTTGTACATTTGTTGTCATCAAATGTCCTTTTCAAAGCATTTTTCTTTCTACTTGAGCCCTTGGTATCAGCTCTTCTTTTTTTTTCTCTCCCTCCCCCCCACCCTAGTGAATCTTGATAAATTATAAATTATTATTATTTTTCTATTTTACACCACCCGCTGTCTCCCTTCACCCACATTTCTGTTGTTTGTCCCCCTGGGGTGTGTGTGTTATGCATCAATCACTGTGAACAGTTCCCTCTTTCTCCCCCTACCTTCCCCCTACCCCTTACCCTCATGGTCTCACTACTCCCATTACTGCTCCTTGGGGGCTTCTCTGTCCTGGGCTCCATGTGTCCAGCGCTCTTACTGTACCAGTGTACCTGCTCTGATCTAGCTGGATTTGCAAGGTAGAACTGGGGTCGTGATGGAAGTGGGGCACTAAAGAACCTGAGAAATGTCGTGTATTTCATCGGTACTATCCTGCGACCTGGCTGACTCATCCCTTCCTGTGACCCTTCTGTGAAGGGATATGCATTCGCAAAGACTGCTTTGAAATCGTTTACGAAAACTTGGCATAGTCTCTGCATGGGAGTTCTAAAGTGTAGCATTACTGACCCCAGGACGCGTCCTTTCTGAAGCAGTTGGACTGTCCAGTTATTTTACAAAAAGAAGGTACCAAGTTTTGTCCCATTAGGAATGCCTGTGATTGTTTTGCCGAGATCGATAGGTTGATACATTTGATCACTGTATCCAAGGTGTGTTTGTTTATCAATCTCTCGTGACAGGTGCATTGTCTGTCCAGGATTCTGCTACTGAGTGTTTACCACGTATATCAATCCTAGTTCTTAGTTACAGGAGACAGCTTCTGTTCTCGCTCATTTAACCAGATAGGACAGCGTCTGTGCTGGTCATGTGCTTGATGTCAATTTCAGGATTGGATGTCTAGGGGTGGAGTCTAGCCTGTCAATCTGGCGATAGCCAATGTGACCTCTGTGTAGGTATGGCTTTCTCTGAGAATTCTGGGAAGTCTCGTGATATTTCCCTCGTGGAGATGAGAGACCATCTCCCTTGTTGTTGGGAGACGCTCAACTGACAAGACAAGATGGCGGTGTTGGAGGAACTGGAGGGGTCGGAGGAGAAGCCACACAGCCTTACCCTGATGGAACCAGACCTCTGAAGCCGGGGGAGCCACTGAGAGACCCCTGCCAGCGCTGAGATGCTCATGCTGCTTCTACTGCCACTGGACACACAGGACTTTGCACCCACTGGCCTATGACTTCGTGGGTCAGAGGGGGGCTTTATGGACTGATGTTGGACATATGGGCTAACATTGGCCTTGTGACCTTGGACTGGACTGGGCTGGGATGTTTCTCAATGTCCCATTCCTCTTGTATATAAATCTCTCCCTTATATCCATAAGCATGTCTCTGAATCGGTTTCTCTAGTCTACCTGGACGAACACAGCTTCCATTCCCGCTAATGCAGGCAGAAAGGACTACATGGAGAGGTGAGTAGAGATAGAAAAGTCTCTTGGCTGAGTTCCCAAGGCCAGTGTCAGAACCGACCACGAAAGGAGCTTTGGCTCTAGGACACATTATTTCTCAGACACAGTTACAGAGTTAAATTCCTACGTGCTGCCCATTTCAGGGGAATGACAAGGCTTTCTACTCCATCTCTGAAGTCCAGAGTGGTAGTGCTGGCCTGTCCTGTAGGCTCAGCACCAGTTGGCAGCCACTGGATAGCAGTGAGTTTTTCTGAGCCCTCGTTGCCTCTGGAAACACATGGCCTCTACCACCAGCTGTAGAAACAGAAGCAAGGCCAGTCTCCCCAGGAGCTCATTATGGATTGGACTGTGTCCCTGAGTGCCCCCCGCCCCACCCAAGGAGATGTGAATATGACTGTGTGAGTAGAGAGAGGGTTTTTCTTTAAATAGGACCTGCATTAAATGAAAAACCTAGTCATACCAGAGTTGGGTGTGTGCTGACCATCATTCCTTTTTTGTCTCGTTTTATACAAAAAACAGGCATAGAAACCTGCATCACACTCAGGAGGAACGCAGCATGGGCGAATCTTTCTACAGGCCAAAGCAAACACAGAAATGAACACCCAGGGCTGTAGAAGCCAGAATTAGAGCGCTGGTGGAGCAGTGGTTAAATGGGTAAGAGCAGAGGTTCCGATCCGACGACACTGTCTGCTCCCCTACACGCGGTGAGTTTGGAAACCTTATTGGGCATGTGTATGCAGAGGGGCCCTAGGGTTGAAATCCACACGTTGGCACAGTTTTTTGTTTGACTGTTTTAGTGCCAAGAAGGTAGAGTTTGCACTGTGGGGAACTGTCAAAACGCAGACGTATTCAAAATCTTTGGAGGTGACATGGATGATTGCTGCCAGGCACTGTGTGATTTTTGTTAGTGTCTAATCAGAATCAAAGAGTGAGAAGCGTTGTCTTCTCTTTAGTATGTAATACCCTTGTTCACACCCTCCTCTTTGTTTGGTGAATATATACTGTGGTAGTTATGTAATCATTTGTCAGTTTGAGAGGATTAAAAGTGAAGGGGTGGAGTCTAGCCTGTCAATCGGGTCATAGCCTAGGAGGCCTCTGTGTGGGCATGGTCTTCTCCTGAGGATTCTGGGAACTCCTCTCTGCCACTTTGGAGTTGGGAGATTCTCTTAGTTCACTTGCAGCTGACAAGACACATGGGGCTAGACTAGTGCTCTTAGCGGGAGGAGTCACGTGGAGAGCCCTGCCAGGGCCGAGTTGTTTAAACCACCACTGGATCCACGAGACTTCCCACCCACTGGCCTGCGATCGTCCTGCATTTGGCATATTTGTATGTATTTCGTGAGTCTGAAGAGGACTTTTATAGATTGGTCTTGGACATATGGGGTAATATTGGAATTATAGACTTGGTCTGGACTGGGCTGTTTTCTTAAGGTACAATTACTTTTTTTTTTTTTTTGGGGGGGGGGCATCACTGCTCTCCGGTGGTGGGAGTAGGAGGCCCAGCCCCACTGCTGGAACTGAACCTCCGTCCCAGTGG